>JAUTBW010082967.1:0-10442 GCA_032361425.1 Peltospira smaragdina
ACGATATTGTTATTAACCATGAGGGAAATCGTACGATAAATATGTCCCTTGTTATTTCTTACCTTGTAGGTAATAAAGTATATTTCACAGCAGTGTAAGTAGTATATATACTGTACTATGAAATGTATATTGTAGTGGGATTACTAATATGAAATTTGGAAAATACATATGTATATTATAAAGTAATCCTTTTTCTTTCTTTTTTAAATGAGTTACAATTCAGGTGGTGAAGTGCAGACTTACTCAAATTGAAGTTAGCCTAATTCAGGTTGCCCAAAATATGCCCAAAATCAGGTTTTTGATATATTTACAATCAAAAAACCTTTTTCGCAAGCAAAAAACATCGCAAAATATACACTACTGCCTTAATCAAGTTCAAACTTAGCGTTCTTGTACAAGAATGCATGCTGCATTAGAATATATAAAAATTAATAAATAATTTTTTTTGTTTTTTTTTGTTTAACTTGTAGAAATATCTGCCCGATCATAATAAGCACCACCTTTGATCTTGTGAGATTCCTCAGTCGAAAAACCCTACTAATATAATACTGCTGCCTAAATGTTTTTATTTAGCATGCTAGATTTTACTGTAAAAAGATGTAAAATTAGTTCATTATTATATTTTTTAAATCCATGTTTTTCACTATGACTGTATAATGATAGAAAACAACATATACAACTTAAGAAATCTATCAAAATACCTCACCCAAAGAATACTGCTTGTTAAATAAAGTTCATGTTTATTGTGTATGCAGGGGAGTGGAAATATTAGAAATGTTCTTTTGTCCCAGGACAAGTAGTCCCTGTAAATTTATTTGTCCTGACGAAAAGTTACTTGTCCTCATTACTCATAAAAATCCAATCCTTGCAAAGGCTTTATCAAGATCCCCTTCAATGATTTTATCTTTGAATAACTGAAAGAATGATTATTTTTTTCTGACACGAAATATGTTTTCATGATTTTTCATGAGCCATCAAAGTATCACATCCTTTGACAACTTTTCTGATAAACAAACCAAAAATGTACACCACTTGCCAGTTTCGTCCTCCATCTTGAAATGTACCCAGATATTTGACTAAGATCATAAAAGGGGCATCTTTTATGTGTTAAATGGTTGTTGTGAAACCCTCTTGGTTGGGTGTTTTACTTCTTCAAATAGCTTGAAATTTTCTCAATGGCTAATTTAAATAATGTATCATTTGAGATTATCTATCTTGGAGTTCAAGTGCTTTGATCAGGAAAGCATCAAACGCGAGGATGACCTCAATGTCCTTATGTAGCAAACTGGCAAGTGGTGTATTGTCGGCTATGAGTGGATGAATACACAGAACGATACACAGTTTTGTCGTCTGCTTTTTTGCACCTACGGGAAGTCTATAAACCAATGTTTTTTAAAGTCCCTTTTTTGTCTTTTTGCACCATACTAGCGATCCTTTCCAGATTTAAGTGGGTTTTTTGTGTGTGTTTTTTTTGTTTTTTAATGACATTGGGTGGGAGGGCATATTAATTACACCCCTGGTATGTACGTCGTAACATGCTCATGATTTTATTGATAATTCAAACATGCATTTAGTGGTTTCGTAATTATATTTATTTGTTTTATCTGCAGGATGTATTTTTAATGATTCGACGGAAGAAGGTGACTATTTTCACAGATGCTAAGGAAACAACATCGCTGGGCGAGGTAAAGAAAATCATTGAAGGCGTATGCAAAGTGGAGCCAGAAAATCAAAAGCTTTTCAAAGATGATCAGGTAAGAATTGTTTTTCTCTGCTCTTCATCTTCATAAAAACCCTAATCCCAAAACAACTAATTGCTGGAGCTAGTTGTAAAAATGTTGCACCATTGTAGATCTTTTAATTAAAAAAAACAAAGAAATGGCTATAATAATAATAATGTTTTGTCAAATTAAACAATTTTAGTTCTTAGTTTTCATTATAATTTTTCAGATTGTGTTAATTGCATTCAGTTTCATGCATTATACATGTGGATAGTATACATATCAAAACAGGATGTTGCCATTAATTACACATCTCCAGTACAGATAAATATGTTTTAAAATGTCAGGTAAAACTAAGAATTTAAAAAAAAAAAATTCACATTGATATCAAATGCTGGTTCCATAAATATTAGGTCTAATCGTCATCCTAGACTATATTCAGGTAGTTAAAGCTACATTACTTGCAATATTTTTTATTATTTAATCACTTAGAAAATAGAACAGTTAATGCAATTACCAAGTGTGTACAAATCACACCATATAGTGCATTGCATTTGCCACACCACTTAGTCTACAAAAAACATAGCACTTCAAAACTGGGTTGATATTAGGTACCCACTTTGAAATATGCGCTAGTGACTTCTGCGCAAGTCAGCAATCGATCACCTGATATCTCGTATTATTTGATTGGTGTTGCCATTGGCTCCCACTGACAATAACTGTCTGCTTCATTAGATAATGGCAGATTTTGTTTACACTGTTTTAGAAAGTATTTGACAATGGACGTTAAATGTGACAGTTTGCAGGTAAATTAACAACACAATTTTGTTGGTATTTAAACTTAAAATTTGATTTTGTAATAACATACACCAGACAAGGTACTTTTAAAAACAATTAAACTTTGAAGGAAAAAACCCCAGGAAGATAAAATCAATAATGTCTGAGAACACAGTGGGGAAACTACAAGAGAAGCTAATTACCTTCTGTCATTAGGAACGATTTGTTTTCAGACTTGTGATAGTAATATGGTGCCAGCCTAGTGATTAGTGACACTGTAGTACAAGTTAAAGTTGATTTAGTATTTAGAATGGTGTAGTGATCTCTGAAATTTTCATAGCAAATCGTGATGTAATACTGTACAAAATGTTTGATGAGACTTGTGGACAAATGGAAAGGTTGTTAATAAGATAGTATTATTTGTGTAATTTAGAAAAAAGTGAATTCTTGATAATTAAAATATGTTTCAATCTTCTTCCTGTTTGTGTTTTGCAGCCTTTGTCAGATGATCACAAGAGTCTAGGCGACTATGGTTTCACAGGAGCTACAGCCCGAGCACAGGCTCCAGCCACAATTGGTCTTGCTTTCAGACAGGAAGGTGAGTGTTCAGAGCATTATGATTGGTCCCTGTCAGAGAGCCACTAGAGATTTGTCAAATTAAAAATTAAAATGTGTTCTGATGCTGATAAAACCATTAATGAAATGGGTTGAATGAGTTTTTATTAAACCATTTTTTTTAATATGAACTCTTTGTGTGTCTTGTCAAATATCTGAAAATATCAAATACTATGATTATGTGTTCCAGCGGGGCTAATTACTAGTGACTGGTTGTTAAGAGATAATAACCAACTGGCTAATATATAATGTTGAGCTACGATACATCAGCACGTGATTTTTACTTTTTAATCAGGCAGTGTGAATACATTATGATTAGCAAATTAAACAAACAGAAATAATAAAGTATTTGGAAGAAAAAAACACTAATATTAGTAATAAGAAACAGTAGACATTAAGTGTCAGTACTGGGTTTCATCTTGCATATGAGTAGTACACAATTTGACTGAAATGTAATATATCGTACCAGTGTTCAGAGGGAAATTATTACAGTACTCCATTCCTAACATCGAAAGTAGCTTCAGTGTTGTAATCTTAATTTTTTTGTTATACACCTTTTGAATACAGTAAATCAGTGTATATGTCTTTGACGTAACTGTACGTGTTTTACCAGATGGTGAGTGGGAGAACTTGGAAATCGCACAGCTGTCGAGCCCACCCGAACTGCCGGACGTGATGAAGCCACAGGACTCCTCCTCCTCGCACACACAGGAACAAACAGCTTCATAATTATAGACGCCATCGTTTTTACACCCTGTTACTACCTTCAGCTTGGCTTTATTATCAATCATCTCAACATTTTTAGTGTCACATTTCTTCAACAGTTATAATAATAAGTCACTTCTATCTTTATGATACATCTTTCAGCTTGACTATTCTCAAGTCATCTTAACGTATTTAAGATTGGTTTTCACCAGTTAGGTTTCTTTAGGTCTGTTTTACCTCCCAACATCCAGAAAAAATAAATAACTATAACCAAATTGCTTTATGTCCATAGATCACAATTTGTGGGGTTGTGTTTTTCTTTCACTTTACAGTTTTAGTTAAAATTGGTTTAAAGTATTGTGTGTGTATATATATAAAATGTTTAGTTTGCAGCAGAGTAATTCGGAATCATGGTTTTCTGATAAAAGATAGGATAATAATATTTAGTATCAGTCTATTCATATTTTTGATGGTAATGGGAGATAGGTATTGGTTTGAGAAACTCTAAAGTTAACCCAATAATGATATGCATTGTTATATTATATACTTATTGCTACATACCGTTTTAAATACAGAATTCGTGTATGAGCTAAGAATATTCAACATTTGGGGGTAGTTAGATCATTTTGGTTATTTAAAAAATTTTGATGTTTTAAAATGATTTAAATAAATTAATGTTTGATATTCGAGATTTAGCAGTGATTGAAGTTGAATTAATCTAGTCTAATTTCAGTCTGTCCTGTGTATAAAATAGATATGAGGATTTTTTAAAGATTAAAATTTCAGTGGTTAATGTTTTTAAAAAGGTTTCTAAACAGAATATATTTTCATGGCTGTCAACATTACAACATGTTTTATTAACAACATGATAAAATACCTGTTATACAGAAAAGGTCCTATTTAGATTCATTTTAAAAGTCTACTTTCTGTGTCTTTGTTATTTATATTAATGCAATACGGGTTAGTTTGTTACAGTGATCATATAGAAATTTCTCAAAATAACAACATATATTTATTTCTCTTGCCACTGGGTAGACTTTAGCAACATACTGTTAAACTGGTATATGCTGTACAAAGCGGACGTAATGAAATGTGATGAAACTATTTATTTAATTTTTAAACTAAGATTTTTCTGTATTTGAAGAAATCAGTTCGTGTAAGCAGAGTTAACTTTGGCACTCATCGTATTTGCCAGTTAATGATTATAAAATTAATGATTAAGTAACTATAAAATTTTACTTTTATTTGCCTAAATAATTATACGTAATAATTGATATTAATTAGTTTAAACTGGGTAAATTAGAAATAGCCCTGTGCACATATGTACAAAAGCTGATTTGGTATTTGTTTCGTTTGTTCATTGCAATAAGCATGGGTTTGATTTGTAGTTTATTATGTGGGCTATAATTCTCTTCATGAACATCAATAGGCTTTCCACAGTCTGACCGATCCTTGCATTGATTACAGCTTTGGTATCCTGTTGGAAATTAAAAAAATATAATAAATATTATAGTTGACTTATTGACTCCTCCGTGGAAATGACTGACAATCAGCATTGACCAATCAGCGACGAGCATTTTGCACTTCGTGGATTGTCTGCCATTACCTCCGACACCAATGTTGGTAATAGCATTCTTAGTGAAAACTGACTCCGATCCGTTATTTAACACTTGGACATTCATGGGAAATTTCTAAATAAATTACATGGCAAACGCAACTAGTAAATCAGTTAATTTTGCACACAAGTCAATGTAAATCGACTGCCATTACGGAATGTTTAACAGACCTAGAAACCATCGCTAGGTCTGTCGCCTGGAGGCGTGGCTACAGTCTCCACACGGAGGGGTCAATTGTAATTCATGCAAAGTAGCTACAATACATCAGTATTTTATTACTGTTAAATGAGTTACTTCTGTTCATTAAACATTTATTAACTGTTTGCTGAGTGAACCCTTTTAGGAATATTGTTTAAACAGTCTTATAGTTGCATTTTGAGCATATAAATGTGTTTTCCTTTATCATTGTTGGATCTGTGTTAACAGTACCTGGGCTGAGTATTGTGGATGTAGCTTATCTATGTGGTATATAAAGGGGTGGGATCGTAGGAAGTCTAAAGAGTACAAAGGGTTATGGTGGCTTCAGTAACATATAGACAGTAAAGAATGTTAAACTTGCTGTCATCCTAGCATGAAAATGTGTATAGTTAAAAAGTTAATCAGCCAAACGTGTCTTTGTGATTTTATTTTATTTGGTTTCTTTTTTCTCTCATTTTTTGTAATATTAAATAAACAATGTAAATAGTTAAACAGTGTTTTGTGTTTGTATTTTTAATGTTAAAACTGAATTGAGCCTTAACATAAACTATTTTGACAACATATATTATTTACAGTAATGGCTGTGGATTTCCATATAAATGATTATCTCAAACGAGAGGCATTAAAAACAGCGTGTGGCTTTTGTTTGTAATCTGTTGCAGAATACTCTTCAGGGAATGAATGTTGTGCTGTTACTTGTATATTGACAGGTGTTTGTGATAAAAGTAATTTAAAATAGTTGGCTAATATGTACTCCACACATTAAAAAAAAAAATATTGGTGCCAGAGAAATTACTTTATTAATGTCCTTTACAGTATTGTAATAATTTAGTGTGCGAAATACCTAAGTGAATGTTTAATAAAGCTCAAGTATGAAAATCCACCTGGGTGTTGAATTATTGACATAAAATACACACTATTTCATTTTGTATCATTATCATTATAGTTTAAAGAATTGGTAGAAGACTATCCTGACAAATGCAAGATTTTCATGACATGATCTCATAGTGCTTGTGATGCAGGCCTAAATTGGGAAGTGCCATTGTTGATAACACTGAATAAATTGTACAACTCCTACCAAATACAGAATGATATCCAAATATTCTAGTGCTTCCATTACCATACAAAATGAAATCATGACGAAACACAAACAGAAAATATTTTATTATGAAAATAAATATTATTAATACAAATGAAATTTCAATGCATATATTTCATGAACTGAACAGTGCCCAATAGTTCATTCCACTACAGGAGTTAGTTTTTATTTCAGCCAAACACTATGGACTAAACATGATAAACAAACAGATGAACAATGTAACGCTGCTTATAAAAATTAATATGGATATGGATGACAAGAATGAACTGCTTAACAATGCATTTTTATGAACGATTTTATCACATTATAAAACTGATGAAATACAAATAAAAGATAGGTTTCTACTGCAGTAATAGTTTAAATGCTGAGAATTGTCCCTTTCTTACATTAGTGAATAACCAATATAATTAAGTACTGACTGGTTAATTGTCCTTGTAAATAATATCTAGTTGTCAAGAAAAATAACTACAAATATGTTCATGTAGGATTCTGAATTCACATATTTTACATTGACAAGATAAACATGGAGTTGTGAATTGTCATTTGTAACCAAAGGAGTCATTCTGAGGTTAAAAACAAACTAAAAAAAAATTGCAGAACTTTATATGTGATATTTCTATTTACAATCTTGACCCTTAAATTGTCGACATAGCTGTTCCATTCCATCTACTGATGTGATTAGCTTTCTAGGTGGTGTTATCTATTTGATGGTGGAAATTAACCAGTCACAATACATTCTTACTGTCAATTCACAGTCTATTCTGTCCTGTTTTAAGATGTATTTACCTTTTGTGCATAATAATTTTAAAAAAGTTTTAATTTAACATGCTCAACACTTTAATTATGGGTTATATCTCCAATTTCTCAGTATCCACATCATAATGTCCAGGTTTATGAAAAATAACACAATTAACTAATTACATACTGTTACATAATTGAAACATTTGGAGCAAATTATTTCTGGAAATATGTTTTACCAATCGCATTTTATAAATATTATTTTACCACACTCACAATAAATAGTTTTTATAGAAAAAATAATATAAATCTACATCATATTAATTTTATATAAAATGAAGTAAAAAAATTAATTATGGTACGCTGGCGGTTGTGATGAAACGGTGAAACGAACAAATTGAACTTGACCACAAGTTGTGAGCTGCACAGCTGACACCTGGAACCGATTTTCAGCTAATATATATTGTTTGTTTTATTTCTTAGTATTTTGTATAACCAGTTTTATTTGTGTTTATTATTTTTATACCCGGAACAGATACGGAAGTAAAGTTATGCACAGGTAAAATCTAATGTATTCTCACATGCTGAATAGGCATTTGGCTGGCTTTGTTCAGGTCTGACGTCACACACACTTCAAATAATTAACCAAAGAACTCCTGTGTTGATATACATAACAAAGTAGTCCCATTATAATTGTTAATTATAACCAACTTCTTTTTATTTTAATTCATCTGTTATTTCGGTATGTATTAATTACATATCATACATTGATTATTACAGCAGTACACATACACTACAGCCTTCCTTTAAATACAAACATTCCACAGACTGTGTATTTACAGCACTATAATTTCCAGTCAAACTCTCAGGTAGCCACTAGGGTTTGTTCTAATTAAATGTTTCTGATGCTGATGTAACTGTTATTATAAAATGTGTCGAGTTCACCGCTAGAAAAAAGAAAGAAAAAAGAATACTCTTATGTTGAAGCATGAATGACACCATAAGTTATGGGATACGTTCCATCCATATATAATATAAATATACACATACTTTAAGACTACTGCTAACTATTTGTTGAAGTACTCTAACTACGGCGGCTTGGAAACCCAGCAGCCGATGCCTGCCTCCACACAGTGGTCTCTGAAAGCCTTCTTGGCCGCCCGGTACTTCTTGGACATCTGCTTGGCCATGTGGAAGTTGGCTGCACTCAGCAGCTGTTTCTTCTAGGCCAGCAGGGCCAGCTCATTGTAACGGGCAAGGAACGCTGCTTTGCACAGCCGACTCGCCATGGACGGACCTGTCTTCTTGGGGGATCTGTCAAACAGAATGGACTTTTGTACCTGTGTCATATATGGAATACATTACATGGGGGCTACACAAAACTGATGATAAATGAAACAGGGTCTAATTATTAAAAGCAGAATAAACTGTTGTATCTGATGTGATATACGTCATGTGGGGGCTGCTCAATACTTGATAAAAATTAAAAAGGGATGATCAGTAATGACAAAACTAGTTATCAATGACTACTACACAATGCACTAATATACATTTTGGCATCTGTTATACTGGTGGTGGACATACGAGTATAAGAAAACCCGAGGGCAGTGTCTAACCCGAGTCTTCTTTTTTTTGGAGAGTGGGGTGGAGGATGAGGGGTTAAGACATTTATCTAGGAGAAACACTGCATTGGAGCAATGCATTTTTCTATCGTATTTATTCTGCTTAAATTAAATGTCAAATGTAGGGTCCATGGGGTTGAAGTCTGAATAACAAACCCCTCCCCCATTGTTATACCACTGCACATTGGCCTGTCAAACACTTATATAACTTACACTGGAGCTGTTCACCACTTATATAACATAGGGACTGTTCGACATAAGTGCAACTCGCATAGTGGATGTTCAGCAGCGATATAACTTACACATGGGCTATTTCAAAAGCTGATGTAATTACTAGTGTTGAATGACACAGGAGTCATTCAACACTAGTATAACTTACATAGGAGCTGCACGTCCAGTGAATCCGTCGGTAATTTCGAGCTGTTCGTCTCCATCTGACCAGTTGATGCACAGTGATGTGGGGTGAGCCCCGTCGGGGTAGAGCTCATCAAACCGGAGGGACACCGGGTTGAGGAAGGGGTGGTGGATCACATAGGGCGGGGGCAGTCTCTCCTGCAGGATGTCGTACACGCGGCAGCAAACCGCCCGACAGAAGTGGCCATGGTCAAACTTAGAACCTGGCAAACAAAGAACCCACTCAGACTCAGAGAAGCAGTTTTCAACTTAAAGGTAGTGTTTGATGTAAATATTATAAAATCATATTCTAAGTTGAAATTCAAGCATAATTATCTTTTACTGTACCATTAACATATATTGTCAGAAATACTTTGAAAGTACAGCCTTTTTCGAATTTTGATGTCAAATATCCTAGGTAAAGGCCATTATTAAATTTGTTTATCTCTGGTAGCACATTACTGTGTTGTAAAATCTCACATGATAGAAAAAAATACATAAATTGGAGGGACCAAATTTTGTGACCCAGTTTGCGATAAACTAACAGCAAAATTAATTCAATGGTCATTCTCCCAAAGGTGTGTAATTTCATGTATTTGTCAACACTGCAACCTAGTATCATCATTTCCTTGTTTTGGATAACAGATCGAGAATTAAATACATGTTTAATGCTGAAGTACAGAGATCATAGTGGTGTTGGAAATTAGCTCACACACTGTTACTGAAAATAAATATACTGGGTCTAGGAAGTGACTAAATATTGCACTCTGGATTGTTAAAAATCATCCACTTACTGAAGATAAATATGCTGGGTCTAGGAAGTGACTAAATATCACTCTGGATTGTTAAAACTCACCCACTGTTATTGAAGATAAATATATTGGGTCTAGGAAGTGACTAAATATCACTCTGGATTGTTAAAACTCACCCACTGTTATTGAAGATAAATATATTGGGT
>JAUTBW010083078.1:0-10441 GCA_032361425.1 Peltospira smaragdina
GTTAAAGTTAAATTGTTGACATTTGACTGCAGTTTGCAGTTTAGTTAAAGTTATCATTTACCCATTTTTTAAACAGTGTTATGATGTCGGTGTAAATAAATACCAGTATGATTTGTACTTTGGTTTGGTGCTATGTTAACGGAATGTTGTGCGTTCATTCTGCATTGAGATAACAGTGACATACACTTGATAAACGACGTGTGATATACTGTTGACCCATACTAGTGTCGAAGTGCAATTCAGCAGTCTGGTAAGCCAGTTTTACTATTTATGGGTACCGTTTCATGATACATTTCTCATGATCATAGGGGGTCGCTTATATTAGAGGGGGTGCTACAAATAGGAACAGTACGGTAGGTACTATTCTTCTGACTGCAGTGAGACTAATTTTAATGACATATGTATCTATATTTTATAGATTCCCTTCTTTGGTGATGTGGGTACGATGACACTCCAGTATCTAGACTCCCTGTTCCAGAGAGACAACTTAGAAAAGTCAAAATTCTTCAAAGGTCTTCCGAAAATAATACAGAAACTGCCAAAGGTAAACTATTCACATGTTAACCTGTAACTTAAAATCCTCTTTTGACAGCCTGGTTAATATGTAATGGTGAAAACTTGTGTATTACAAACTTAGATTTTAACTAATTTATTTTCTTGTACACATGAACTAATAAATTGTAATTTATTTCTGTGTTAAATCTATGTTTTATATCATTAATATGTCACTTATTACTAATTTACAGAATGTTAAGGTTTAATTTGTAAACAAGCAAATGGTAGCTTAACATGTTGATTGCCATTAAATAAAAGAACAGTTTCTATAAATTTTCACCCTTTAAATGTATTAAAAGAAATATTGATGACAGTTAATTTTTTAAATTTTTTTACATTGATGTTGTTCCTGTTTACCAAGAAATGCACCAAATCACTTATCTACATTGCCAGCAAATTTAATGTAACGTAATATCAACTTTAATGTAACGTAATATCAACTTTAATGTAACGTAATATCAACTTTAATGTAACGTAATAACTTTGGCTTTACTATGAGTAAAGGCAAACTCTGGTGCACTCAATTTACGGGTATACTTATAGATGATAGTCACTGTGATAAATTGTTGTTACCCAGTGTGAAATTAAAATTCTATTTTCTTTCTATCTTACAGCGAGTGAACCAGCAGAGAATACTACCGTCACTGTTTAACGAGTGTGTCAACCCAGACATGATTCCATTCGTATTGCCCAGCATTCTGCTGGTGGCCGAGCAGTGCTCAGAACAAGAATACCTCAGCTGCATTCTGCCTGGGATAATACCCATGTTTAAAATACAGGAGCCAATTCAGGTAGGATTATGTATCTGACACATTCATATTACGGGAACTGTTAAACTGGATGTAATTTTACACATCAACCTAGCATTGTTTCAGGAATTAACTTTAAAACCGTTAAACATGTGTAGCCAGGTTAAATCATTTTGATCCCCATTATTGTCCACTCCTTGATGTGGTGAATAAATTTATAACTCTCCATGACACAAATAGCAACTCTAGTGGTTGTTTTAGCTTCTTCTAGGGATATATTCAGTCATTTGACAAAACGAGAATAGGACTGTCGTCATGAATTTTTTAATATAAAAATATTAATTACATCTAACATAAATTTTTGTTTTTTTTAAATTAAAAATTCTGGTTTTCAGATTTCACTGTTGTTTCTTCAAAACATAAACTTGCTGTTGAGCAAGACCCCAGCACAGGACACCAAGATGTACATACTGCCCATGGTGTACCGCGCACTGGACGTGGAGAACCCACAGATACAGGTGGTGTATTACACACATGTACTACTACAGCCTGTTCTGAATATGCACATAAAACCCTACACCAACATGCGTGCACATAGACACAACACACACACACACACACACACATCATATACAATAGTCTGAACGTACAAACACTGGTTTTTATCTTAGACATATATAACTATGTGAAATTTCATTTAATTTTATTTGTTTGTTCAGTGTCTGAAAAAAATTTAAGGGGAAAATGTCAGTGGTTCATTGATAGGGATTGAAAGTGTGTGGTTTTAAATGACATTTAGCAGTATTAACTTCACAATAAACGTCCTCCAGTTTTAAATTAGAATATGTTTATCTCCTAAATATATCTACCTTAAAAGTCTGGCAATTGTTAAAACTCTGTCCTGTGTTAATTGGTATAATATAGTTGCTAGTTAATAATAATGACCTGCTGTTCTAAAATGTATTGCAATGACTATCTTGTTTTTAAATGTTTATAACAAGTAAATCACAGTTCAGTATATTGCAGTGATAGCATTTTAAATATTGATGATGATTACCTCTGTGTTTTTGCAGGAGCTGTGTTTAAATATCATCCCAACGTTTGCTGACTTGGTTGAGTACAGTTCTCTGAAGAGTGCCATCATTCCTAGAATAAAGAAACTTTGTCAGAGGACAACCGTGCTTACGGTAAATAAATGTGCTTTGTGGGCGTTGTAAATCTTACAAATTAAACCTTCCCCTTGACGTGAGAGTCAGGTCTTAAAGACGAGTGGGTCATGGCTCAGAGATTGAAGTGTTCGCTCCTGGACTGGTGCAACACCGGATTGATCCCACCTGATGAACCCATCAGGCTATGTCCCATTCCAGCCAGTGTTCCACAACACACGGCTATGGTATGTGCTATCCTGTGTGTGGGATGGTGTATATAAAAGATCCCTTGCTGCAAATCAGAAGGAGTAGCCCATATGGCAGTAGGTTTCCTTTCTCACTGTCATAGTGATCCTGAACAATATGTGTGATGTTATGCAACCAAAGATAAAATGTGTTAAGTGCTATCTTTCTAATTTATAAAGACTTTATTTCAGATACTTGCAATATTAGCGTTTAAGAACAATATACTTTGTAAATCCATGTATGGTATAGTGCACGTTTGAGAGTCTTTGCTGGGGTTTTATTGTAATTATTTTTAGGCTCTGAATCATACATCTGGGGCCTTATTCACAAACGAGCGTAAAGTTACACTTACACTTAACATAACTTTTACGTCTGATCATTGGCTGAAAGTAACGTCTTTGACATCATGGACCAATGGTTAAACACAGACTTAGTACTAAGTTTCGAACGTATATTTACACCTTTTTATGAATAAGGCCCCTGAAATGTAAACTTAAACAGTGTTGAGAATGTGAATAAATATAACACTGCCGTGTTCCAGGTCCGCGTGAACTGTCTGCTGTGTCTGGGCAAGATGCTGGAGCAGATGGACAAGTGGTACGTGTTGGACGAGATCATCCCCTATCTCGCGCAGATCCCCTCCAGAGAACCCGCCGTCTTGATGAGCATTCTTGGTGAGTCTAGTTTTGATGTCATTACTCGGTAATAGATATTGGGAAAGAACCTTTTAAACTGTGTTTAATGCAGTACATGTTGATGCAGTAGGTATCGAACAACGCTAAATATGGATACAATTTTGACACAAATATTTCTTTCTTAAACACATGTTTATGCATTAAACATTGTAAATGTATTTTATATGTTTTTAAAAAGAGGGTTACCAGTTCAAATCTAGCACCCATTTTTAATAATATTTATTTAACAGTGCACTCAATACATTTTATGAATGGTTCTTTCGGAGTTCGAAAACATTTTAATTAGGAGATCTCAGATGTTGAACTGACAGGGATCAATCTCAGATCGACTCTGTCAGACCGGTGCTTTCACAATCAGGATGACAAGATGTTCTTCTGACCCACGTTACCAAAACGTTCACTGATTGATTGCAGGTATCTTGAAGGTGACCATGTCTCATGCAAAACTGGGCATTACCAAGGACATCATGGCCAACAAGGTGTTGCCGTTCCTCATTCCACTGTGTATAGACAACAACCTCAACTTGTCACAGGTACGAACTGAATAAAGTAGAACCTGCTAATTATAGCCATCCAGGATGGCACAAAAAGTGGCATTTGATGAACATAGTTATTAATAATAAGTCTTTCATGAAACAGGCATTGAGTTTAAACTGTGTCTCAAATTAAAAATAACCTCTCCTGTAGTGGAGTTGTGAGACAAGTGTTAACTGTATTAATAAGCAGCGTGTGTGTTTCAGTTCAATGCGTTCATTACGGTGGTGAAGGAGATGGTGTCCAAGGTGGAGACTGAACACCGGAGTAAACTGGAGCAGCTCGACCAGATGAAACAGGAGCAGACGTGAGTACAGCTTACAGTGGGGGCTGTTGTCACCATGATGTATTTAACAGGTTTAAACATGTTTTTTTTTAGCATCTTATAAATTGCAGAATTAATGAATAATAGTGTTTGAATAATAGTGCATAATCATGTGTTGTTCTTCACTTGAGAACAGATGTGCAACATTGATTTTAGATGTGAATACTGAGTACCGTATATTAGCTGCTTCTGCTGCTTCTGTTTTTACCGTAAAAACCTAATCATAGATGAAAGTGTCATTTCAGTTTTGCAGCAGTATTGTCCCCCTTATAAATCACTTTAACTTCAGTCACTATTGTCAATACAGTTGTCAAAGATCAGCAGTTTACTGATGTATGAGCAGTCTGACCATAACACATTGTTCTTCAAATATATTCCTACATCTGTCATACCTTTTCTTATTGTTTTTCTACAGTAAACTGGAAATAACAAAGATAACAATGGATGACCCGAGTCAGCTGGTGACCGTTTCACAGTCAGACCGGCCGCAGTCTATGGTAAACATTGATATCTGTATCTGCAGGTTACGCTTTCGTTTGTTCTTTTGTTAAAATTAATGAATGAATATCACATCAGCTACCGAGTGTGACTCAAAGGTATGAAATTAAATAATAAACTCATAGAATAGTTTTTTTTACTTATAAAAATGCAGCATATAAAGTTGAGCAAAATAAAATTGTCACAGTTAAATCATTTTAAAACAAAAACCATTATTTAAAAAATGTCTATAGAGGTTTATGGAAAAGATTGTTAATTCACAGCAGTGTACATTGTGATCATCATGTTTAATTTAGGATTGGGTCACATTTAAACATTCTTCTCTTTGTCAAACACTCAGACAGAGATTCCAAGAGATGTATTTTTGAAGCACTCTTAGCTCTAAGATTGCGTAAATTTATCTTAAATGATAATGTTATATATAAAATCACGTAGTGACGTCATCAGGTACGACATTTATCATTATCATAGCATTAAAATTGTTTAGAAAATCTGTCCCCAGTTGTTTTAACATACGCTGCTGTACATTGCAGGTTCACCAAACACTGAAGAATATTTTGTCTTTGACATATTTGTCTGTAGACCAGACTGCGTTTCTCAGATCTTGGTAGTTAGGACAGTGTTGTAAGAAATATAAAATGATGATTAGTATTTTAAATAGCCGTTAGGATTTAAAAATTACATATCCAGTTTTTAAATAGTTACTATAAATTTAAAATATCAACTTAATTTGAGCAGAATGTATTATGTTTAAAAAAACCTAAACATTTACATATTTAATGTTGTGTTTAAATTTGTTGTTGCTATATCTTCAGATGGACAAGTTCCTCAGTGGGTTTGGCATGTCGGGTACTGTGAGTTCTAACAGTACCACACAGGATGCTAAACGTAGATCATCAATCGGCGATACTGCTCCCTCACAGAATGGGACATTCGTCCCTCCTGGCTCTGGAAAGGTAACATTAAGTCCTTTTGAAATTTAACTTACAGTGTGGGTGGTGGTGTTTTGGTTGTTTTGGGTTCATGTTTTTTGTTGTTTTACAGTCTTTACTTTTAATACATAAAAAAATAGATGTGTTGGACATCAGAAATTCATGAAAATATGTGTTCTAATATGACAGAAAACCAAATGAATAAAAACTGATTTAATTAATACAGAAGGATGTTTTTATATTTTATTATGCACTCGAACATTTATTAACATATATTAGTATACGACGTGATTATAGTAGTAAAATAGCTGCAGTACATACACTAATGGCATTCAGTTCTAATTTGATAATACATCAGCGAATCTGTGTACTATTGGGAATACGTTTATTGGTTGCTTTAGACTAAAGAAACAATTTCGATAAGAATGTATCTGATATATTTTTGATTCAGTGGGATGTAAACAAAACACATCAGCAAATTTTATTTGAATGATTTGCCAGTCCATACAATTTGGGGTGGGTTTCGGTGTGTTAATTTGTCAGTGAAAAGATACGGGACACTGCTTAAACAAAACTCTGTTTCAGGTTTCCTTGTCTCTGTCCGAGAAGCAGCGTCTGGCTCAGCAGCAGGAGCAGGAGCAGAAGCTGAAGAAACAACAGCAGCTGTCAGCCACGCCCGTCAACAAGAAGACAGCCGAGAACACCCAGGTCAAGGACCTGACCTCTAGTCTGATGAACTCTAACCTCCAGGACATGACTCGACCCACCAGCACTGCCAAGTCCAGCCCTATGGGATCCATGCCTGGCTTTTCATCATCCAGCACGTTCCCAGTGTCAGGGTCTTCATTTCAGAACACACCTTCAGCATTTGGGACACAGGGACCTGGGGCATTTTCTTCAGGAGGCAACATGGCTGCCAAACCTGTGGCCACAAGTAAAAGCATAGACTTATCCTCGTTTGATTCCCTGCTGCCTGGACTGAAGGGGGAGAAGAAATCCTTGAACCAAATGTCAAACACAAAGACTGGAATGAATCAAGGATTTACTACCAGTCAAGGACAGACAGCAGGTGGTGTTCCAGTGGGGATGGGTATGGGGGGCTTCATGGGACAAGGGATGTTGGGCAGTGTTGCTCCACAAGGCATGATGGGTAATGTGGGTCAGCAAGGCATGATGGGAGGTGTGGGGATGATGGGACAGCAGAGCATGATGGGAAGGAGTCCAGTACCCGGCTATCAGGTGAATGCTGCAGGTTTTGGCCAGACAACTCTGTTTGGTTCCCAGGGTGGCCCGGCATCCATGCAAACCAATATGAACTCCCCGTTCATGGCAGCCCCACAGACTAACACTCAGACTTCAACTTCAAGCTCAAAGAAAAATGAATTGGACGACCTCTTTGGATAAATCTGAGACTTAACAAATCCAAGCAGAGTTTCAGGTCATAAAGACAATTAATTCAAGGACTTGTTAAGATGATTCTGTGATCTAAGTTTCAAACGGATTTCAGCTCACATAGAAATGGATTAGATGATCTGTTTGGATAATTCTGTGATCTTTTGTGCATACATATTTACATATTAATTATTTAATACACGTATTTTGCATAATTATGTAATCATAATTATATTTAACTTTTAACATAATACTATGTGTATTACTACTTCTACAGTAACTGTTATATGTAATTCTGAAGTAATTCCTGTTAATGATGTTCACTGTTTATATATTTAAGCAGTTATTGTTAAAACAAAAGGACCATGAAGTTTAACATTTCTGTTTTTGTTACATTACTGATTAGTAATAATATTCAGGCATAAGAATTGCATGTTAGTTGTCCGATAGGGAGCACAGCACCATACAGGTGTGTGTTTAAACCTTTAAAAAAAAAATATATATATATTTTGTTTGCGTAAATTATGATTTAATTAACAGAGCTGTACTCTAAAATCTCATAGTCTGGCTGACTCCCACATTGATTTTAATGTGTTTCAAGGGACATTAATTAATTTTGTGACCATGGCAGCCTGATTGTATTGAAACATGGGCAATGGTACAATGGTACAATGGATAAAGTAATGAAATTTTAGTTGTGATGATGTTTTTTGAGAGCCAACAAATTTGCCTGTAAAATGCCCTCTGAATCAAATAACATGGTGGGCAATGGTCCAATAGATAAAGTAATGAATTTTTGGTTATTTTTTTATGAATTTTTGTTGAGAGGCAATAAATGTGCTCGTAAAATGTCATTCAGACCTCATACAGGAGTCAAACCTGCACCTCATTTAGGCATGTTTGGAGGCCCATTACTTCACAGATACTTTTTGCAATTCCTATGCCTGTATAAGATTACAGTTTATTTTAGCAGTTTTACTGTGAAATACACCTTCTAGTCATCATTATAATGCTTTAATTCAGAAATAGTTGCCGAGCTAAACTGAAAGGCTTCAAATTACATTGGTAATCTTGCTTTTTACATTGGGCTGTAGCAGCCTGTTGCAGGGCTTGTATTAGCCTACATGCAGTACTACTTAATGTTTTACTTAAGAGAACAAGCCTGAGAATGAAGAGCCATTTTAGTGGCGACAATGGCTGGCTGTACATAAAGCAGACATTTTGGATGTTTTTGTGTTTAAAAAACATGCAACAATGTAATTTTAATATTTTTTTAAATGATAGTGTTGAATTCTCTTCTATACCTTGGCATGAAGAAATGCAGAATTGTGATTTAATATGTTCAGCGTATTTTATTTCAAATATCTTTTAGAAAAGTTCCTTTTTATGTCGCACTTAATACATCTTGTCTGCATTTAGACAGATGATAAGACATACAAACTGTGCATGTATATGTCCAATCATTTAGTCGACTTTTTTCCACCTCTGATTGAATTAAGTTCAAGAACACTGGGCACACATCTCAGCTATCTGAACTGTGTAGAGACTAGAGAAACTGCTAGCGAGAGAGAAGAGTGTAGTAGTTTTATACTTAGCTACTGAACCCTTATTATTTATCTTTGACGGTCAAAGCCAATACTGAGGTTGTCACCCCAGTACCTTTCGGACTTAGACCTGAAACTGAAACTGATGACTTGGACCACTGGGTGCCTGATAGCCTAGTGGTGATCACGTCCACATGACACGTGACCATTCTGAGATTGATATAACCATTAATAAAAATGTGTTGAGTGTGTCATTAAAAAACCCAATATCATTATTATTATTATTATTATTATTATTATTATTATTATTATTATTATTATATAAAAGTATGGCTTACCCCACCTTTAAGTGCCACTGGATTTTATTTTAAGTTTCATTTTAAAGTAGCCTTTATGACATATCATTTACAATTTTTTTGTCTTCATTTGTTTTTCTCATTTTGTTGAAACAAATTTTTAAATAGTAAAAGTTGAGTAATACTTTCATGTAGATAGTATACTCCAAAAACTTTATTTTATGTTTGTTACAAGACATCAGTTGATTATTGTTGAGTTTTGTTGCATACATTCCAGTGCTATTTTGTGCAATATTAATAGCTTAATATGTAAATAAATGCAGAATAATTATATTTGTTGGATGTATTATTTTATTTTAAAATAAGATAAAAACTTCATTAGATTATCATTATTATTGTTTTAATGAAATAATATGTCCTTTAAACGCATAATGCCACACCGTGTTGACTGACTTAATGGCCAAACAAATTAATTGAAAATATATACATTTGATTTAACAACGGCCATTTGGATTCCTGAGGTTTGATGTATTATTTTTGAGCTGTGACAGGCATCCCCCAGTCTAAATATAATGTTTATACTAAATATAAGTCACCATTTATGTTGATCAATTCCGAATAAATACGAATGGTTCTGATGTAATATTTTCTCCTACCTCGAAAGAGTTCCAACATTCAAAAATTAAAAAAAAACCAAGGGTTGGTAGGGAATTCCCTTCACTGTTACTTTATTCAAACGTTTTTGGAGATAAAAAATGAGGTTTGTAATCTAAAATAATTATACTTTTCGAGAAGTATTTAGTGAAATAAAGACCTCCAAATCCGTGGTAATATGCCTTTAAATTGTTGTTTGTACAAGTATTTAAATTAATCCTGACTTTGTCTAATGATAAATATTTTGCTGGACACATGTATATTCAAAATGTTTAAAGGACAAATACGCCTATACAAGAAATATTACAGGTCCCATTCCATAGTTACTGCAAGCCAAGTTTGTTTTTAAAAGTTTAATGCTGCATGTGTCTAATGCTATGTGGAATGGAATGGGGCATTATCACTGTAAACTGATGTGGTAGTTTCTGAATGGAACATTGGCAGCAGGAGGTTTCCGTGTCGCATTTAAATAGTTTAATTATAATTGTGATTCACCATACAAAACATGTCATATAACCATAATTAGAAACATGTTAAGTATATTGTTAAATAAAACACATTGATTTTAGTACAAATTACATTTTCATTAGCATTGCTGATTGCTCTTGAAAAAGTTTTGGGAGACATGCTGGTCTAATCAAATTTTCAAAACTACTATAACCATCATTAAATTACATGTACAAGGTCAGTGTAACTATTAACTGCATAAGAGAGAATTTTTTTATTTAACAACACACTGTTTAGTGACGGTATATAGTGTTACTTATGTTTAAAGATCATTACCATAGTAAGAAAGGAAGGAAGGAAGGAAATGTTTATTTAACGACACACTCAACACATTGGTGTACGGTTATATGGTGTCAGACATATGGT
>JAUTBW010083189.1:0-10440 GCA_032361425.1 Peltospira smaragdina
AATAACTGTTCAATTAATAAAAGGTGACCGACTGACAGGGAGGATGCCACACTAATTACACAAATACACAAACTGACGTATCCACCAATCACAGGTGTAGTTGCATATTATCCTTATATAATTTTGACGGTACACCTTCAACTTTGACTTGCCAGTCACATGATTTGGTACAATATTACCTGAAACATCTTTTTATTAGTAGTTATATCACATTCAAAAAAAAAAAAAAATAATAATAATAATAATAATAAAAAGATCTATATCAGAAAAACGCACCTTTGGGCCATAAATATACCCTTGATATTTAAAAGTCCTCAATATCATCAAAATGTCCTAGACATCTCAACATGTTAAATATTTATTTTTCTCTTGCCACTTTAAAAATTCATTCCAGAGTGTCATTCAAGCTGTTTGTCTTCTAAATCTTATTGTCAGCTTTTATTGTTGCACACAATACAGATTTGAAGTAAACTTCCATCTCCTTTTGGCAACCTTATCACAGTTTTATGATCCATTGTTAGATATGTAGTACCCATGCTTAAAAATGAATTGAAATAAGAATAATGAGCGGAAATGTGTAAAGAATTTGGTAGAATGCCCTATTCATTTCATTAATAGTAAATGCATTTGTCGGGCTTTTTTCTCCAAATGTATTGAGGGATGTTTTTGGGTCATGTTTATTCATTGCACTTTATTACAGCCATTCATGTGTTAAATTTATGTGTCCTGTGCGTGATGGTTGTTTTACATGAGTTCAGAGATGTGTGTAGCTCATTGACAGGTATTGTGTCTGGGTGTATTGGCAGCACGTTACGGGCTTTAAAGTCCATTACAACGGGTGCCGTTTATAGAGAGAACACGTGCAGGCAAGTTGGCATATTTTTAAGGGATGTTTTACAAACTTTACATTCTGTGTGACATTTAAATATCAGTACGTACCTTTTAACCTGTTTTTCAACTTAACTGAGAAAGATTTGTTGCTTTTTCAGATTTAGACTTGCCATTGGTATTTATTATTTATTTAACACTTTAAACCAAAAACACTCTTATGACAGTCATAATCTCAGAAATGGGCATAAAGGTAATAAAATATTCTTTGTATTTTATGAATTCTCCAAATCTATTTTTATATTTATGTTCGTGTGATTTTGATGGTATTTGTTGTTTGTACAAATATTTAATAGAAGTAAAGTAACTTGAAATAACTGTTATTAAATGCCTGAGTTGACATCCAGCATGAATAGCTGCATAGACAAAGGCCAATTTTATTAATGTCGACAACATGTCTAATGGAGTAAGTCTTATTCTAGAACTACAGCTGTTTTATCTCTCTTCCATTTCCTTGTAATTATCTTTATGGAGCCTTTTCAACACATTTCTTTTTGTGACCTTCATTTCTGTCCAAGCTTGCCAGTTACTTGTAAACACTTGATTGAAAGTGATAAATGCTGTTATTAATAAATATGGTGGTCTCTGTGTTGTGGTATCCGATAATGGCATATTAATACCTTGTAAAATCTGATAATAGTTTATACTCAGGTGAAACGCATGTTTTAGTACATAAATTGGTGGTCAGTTGACAAAATATATTGTAAGTTGACTGTCAGTTGAGTTATAAAATGTAACATTATATTACTTTGTTTTGGTATTATTGCGTGGTATAATTTGTTTATGTGTACCTGCATAATGATTGAATCTACTATGGTTTACAGAAGTCACCACATTGTAGTGCTACTTTTCTGTTACCCTGTGATTGATACACAAATGATTCCTAAATGATCTCAGACCAGATACTAGGCAGTGTTTGCCTACTGAGAGAGAGAGAGAGAGAGAGAGAGAGAGAGAGAGAGAGGGGGGGGGGAAGAGGGAGATAGGGAGGGACGGAGATGAGAGAGAAAGAGGAATAATGTTTTATTTTAAAGTTTACATGGATATGTAGCATCAGACATACGTTTAATACCATTAATATCATTAGTGAGAAACGAAAGCCCCTGCTGATTAGCAGCAAGAGATCATTTATATGTGCAATCCACCTTTAGGATAGTACATACCACTGCCTTTGTTACATCATTTGTAAAGCACTGCTTTGAATGGTACTTATCAGAATGGGTCCACCAAGTGGAATTGATCCAATGGCCGACTGCACTTTGAGCAAAAGCTCTGCCTCTTAGCTACAATCTGCTCCGTATTCAGGCAGATCGACAAATAATCTTGTTGTGTGCATGGCTGACAATCAATTTACTCATACATACAGTAGTTTGGCCTCTTTCTGTGGTAAGTCTACAGCATTCAAGATGAAAAATCCATTTGAGTTTGCCATATGTTTAAATTCAGAACTGATATCTTTGATTGCTTCCACTTACAAAATATCGTATATGTTTGTGAAGTATCCACTTTTAGTTTGCCAATACTTTCATCAAATTGTATTGGCTTTGAACACCATTAGTTTGCTGTTTAAAAAAAGTAACATATTGGATGTTTGATAAAAATTGTGACATGTAAAATTATATACTTTATGTGTGAAGCAAGTAAATTAGAGATACTCAGTAGATATAGCTGTTGAAGTAGATTTGAATTTAAAAAATTTATTAAATTTTTATTATTTTTTAATATAAAGTGTCTGTGAAATAGTAACGGTATTTTATGCCATGGTATATTCTAGTATTCATATTCAGGGATACCATTAAGAATATTAATAGCGGTTGAAAATTAAATTGTGGATGCCCATTAATCACGGAAAAGTTTGATATCCAGTGGCAGCTGATTAGACAGTTGGTGAAAAATCATCAGATGCCTGCTACATCCTTGATATTAGAAGCACAGTTATGGGATGAATTCCCAAAGTATGTGTATTGCACCACTTGTTATAGCTATTGCACAATCAATGCCCATATCCAATGCTTGTGCATTAAATGTTTGTTCAAACTTTGTGTGATATTGGAGGCTTAGTGTTGTTAGGGTCCCTTAACAGGAAGTGGCATATTTCTGATAAATCTCTCTCACAAGGAAATCAAGGATTTGGCTTATAAAAACAGATGGTAAAGAACTATGTAACTGTAACAGGCAGCTTTATTCTCCTCTCTTTTGAAGTCTTTTCAGGAATTCTTCTGTTGCATGAAAGTCACCTTAAGATTGAGCATTGTCCAATACACAAATATTTGAAAAGTTTTCTAAATATAAAAAGTAAATTTCAGTGTTTGGCCATGGCAGTTTAGTCAAGATTAGCCAGCTATAGTGTCCACAGGTTTGTTGTATTCAAACAGAACTGATATGCGTCCATGTTGAATTTGTCTGTCCACTTTTGTTCAGTAAATTTCTAAATGAAATGCTGTAAATCGAGATGTTAGATTCAGATAGCACTGCTACCATTTGATATTGAATTGGTTACAAATTTAGACATCAAATTGTCACTGGAATGTTAACTTGCTGGGTGCAAATAGTCAGCGGTGGTTGTCTGGGATTTGAAAGCTTGTGGGTTTTGGCAAACTGTTAAAAGTGGCCATTGTTCACAGAATAGCTATTTTGTTTGTTTTCTCCCAAAGCTACAAGTTGTGAAGTTTGTAGGAAGAGAATCCTGCCATTTGCACAAACCCAACTTGGCATATTTAGAAATGTTTCTTCGACTGGTATTTTCAAGTTGCTAAGCGATCAGTTGAGGGTTGACTGTAAGATAACAAGCAGTCTTCTGTCAGATGGATAAGTGTTCTTGGTATTAGTATCCTGGAAGGTAATAATGTTTTAATAGAAATTTTAAAATAATGTTTTATACATTATTCTATTTCAAGACTGCAACTTTGTATTTAAAATATTTAGAAAGAAACAGGTTTTCTTAATGTTTCTATCTGTCTGGACCATCTTAGAAGCATTTGTTGGGTTCAGAAATGTTCTGCAAATAAGTCACACATGTAAAATTGTAAAGCAGTAATGTAGTTTAACCCATTACATTTATTTTTAATTGTTTCTTTTCAGTTGCTTCAATGAGTATTTTTAATGTTGACTACAATCAACAATACATATTTAAATGTCTGTAACAGTTAAGTTAAAGTATGCATCATGGTGTGTATACAGTTCAAAATATATAGGAAAACCAGCACCTGTCTATGCATGTAATTTGCCTTTTAAGTGTACAAAAAGGGTTTGAATTGTCTTTATGTTCTACCAACAAAACTGTACTGTATTTCATGTTCTGTATTTTTATGTTCTACCAACGAAACTGTATTGTATTTCATGTTCTGTATTTTTCATGAATCTGCATGTGACAGATGGTCTACTTCTGCTTTGCTTATATGTGTCTCTAGAAATTAAATAAACACGTATGGTTTATGTGTGTTTTAATGTTAAGCTTTTAAACCATTTTAATATTTACTGATGTATTATTACCATTTTGTAACAAAGCATATGTTGTTTTTTTTGAGGGTTTTTTCAATGATAAACCTACCTATAAAAGTAACGTGATGTTGCTGGCATTTGTTCAACAACACATAAAAAAAAGTGAAATTTGAAGGTGATGTTTATTAATATTTTCAAAAACATTCTAATATGTATCTGATACATGAAGTAACTACGGTAGTTTTTCCAGTATAATCGCACCAAGATTTCCTTTACTTTTGTTTCAATAATCACTATTAATTAACTTTTTTTTTCTTTTTTTCTTTTTTCCAGAGAAGTGGAATAACTTGCTTGACCTGTCTGATGGAGATCTACACAGACATGGGTTGACAATGGAGTGAGCTGCAGCTGTGTTTGCTCTGCTGTCCAAGAGGTTCAGACATACAGGATGGTATCGAACTTGTTGAGAGGCTTGCTGTTTGTTCTCATTCCTCCGTATATGTTCTCTACCAAGGCAGAAGACTAAAGAAAATATATTCAGAATACAATTTTATAAACTGAAAGGAATGTGCTTTGGATGAAATTGTTATGAGGTAAAGAATTACAGTGTAAAATTTGATGCTGTGAGAAGTCATGATTAAGATATGCATAGCTGTTCAAACTAATGCAAGGCTGGTTTCCAATAATGTGTGATCTTCCAGTGTTATGCAGGATATACAACACCTTTTTCACCCAATATTGACTAATGTGATAGACAAATACTTCTTGGATTGTGCATAAAAATACCTCAAGCAAATTATTAATTTTTTGTCCTTGTGATATTTCTTTCCAAGTGACACATGCTTGGAATTACATGGAAGACCTTCCATCCCATTACTTATGTGATAAGCATAGTAATGTGTCTTTCAAAGTGATATATTGTGTTCAGTGTGTGTGGAATACCATTTACAAGTACAAACAATTGCTAACATAGGCTCATTTAAAAAAAAATAAAAAATAAAAAAAAATATATATATAGTACATCAAAGATATAAAATTCTTGCAAAAGCCTAAAGATTAGTGATAAACAATATCTAGCAAAATAATAAAAGTTATTCTTCAAAGTGATGCACACATGAATATAGTGCTAGGTGGATCCCAGTCAGTGAGCTTGTAGTAATTGTTTCTAATTTACATGTTTCCAATGCTGATAAACCATTACTGAAGATTTCTGACTACATCATTACAAAATTTAAAAAATAATAATTGAAGAGTAGATAAAAGAAATTGAGACTCTATTCCCGACATGATGTTTTCTGTACCCTCCTGGGGCAGCTAGTAGCCATAGTACAGTCTTGGGATCCTGCTCAATATCCTGGGATCCCATTTTGCATCCAAAAATCCCACTCTTTGTCCTGGAATTCTGCTCTGCAATCACTGATACCACTCTGTATCCAGTGATCCCACTCTACATCCTGCTCTGTGTCCAGGAATTCTGCTCTATACTCAGGATCCCACTCTACATCCTGCTCTGTGTCCAGGAATTCTGCTCTATACTCACGGATCCCACTCTACATCCAGGATTTGCACTCTGTATCCTGTAATCCCATTTTGCATCCAGGATTGACAGTTTTCATCCACGGATCCCTGTGTATAAAGCACCAGCTGTGCTGTGCACTGTTCCTGCGGCGGTGTCGTGATGTCGCTGCCACTAGGGGCGACTGTGTGCCCGACATGTGGCCAGTTCCACGAGCTGCACGGCACCCACCTGTATGACTACTACCAGGCCGTCGACGAGGACCTCATGTGTCAGATCTGTCTGCAGCCCCTCGTCAACCCCCTTGACACCAAGTGCGGTCATACCTACTGCTCGCGCTGCCTCAAGAACTACCTCAAGATACAGAAGCAATGTCCCATCGACCGGCTGCCACTCACGCCCAGTGACTACCAGCCGTCTAGCATTCTCGTTCGCAGGTAAGTGTGTTTTAGGTATAAAGGAATATGATCAGGTGCAAAGGAATGCATTTTACTGGAACAAAATTGAGAGAGAGAGAGAGAGAGAGAGAGAGAGAGAGAGAGAGAGAGAGAGAGAGAGAGAGAGAGAGAGAGAGAGAGAGAGTTAGAGAGTGTTACTGTAATTAATGCAAAATAATTATTTGTTATTTAAGAACTGAGGTAATTCTGTTAGTCCCCCCCACCCCAACTTCCCGGCAATCTATTTCACCAATTGTGGAGTACTAGCTGAGACGAAACATAGTGCAATGCGTTCACCAGGTAGGATCAATCCAATGATTTATTGCACAGTGATTGAAGTCTCTTTTGAAATGCTTCATATAAGAGTTGTGTAGAACAACTTTTTTAGATTTACTATCAGGGAAACAATATTTAAAAACAGCAGCAGATTTAGGCAAGCACTTGGCAACCATTAAACATCCTTTCTTGATGACTAGTCTCGTGGAATGCTTTGTGTGCACTTTTTAACTGCATCCTTGATCAGTTTTTATCTTCCAAAAAATAATAAAAATCGAAAATGTTTACTAATGATTCATTAATGACTTTTTAATGGACTACATCTGATAATACACAACCAGGTTTGGTTACCTCAGCTGCAACTAAAAAAAAAGGATGTTACAATTATTGTTGCCAAAAAAATAATAAAAAATTAATCTATAGAGTAAAATGGCATCTTTGTCTAAGGGAGGTAATTTACTTCTGCCTATCTGCTGGCAGTAGTGAACAGTGTGTGAGCGTGAACAGGATGCAGTTATGCAAACTGGGTCAGTTTTTTACGTGATTACTTGTGTGGCATGAACTCATTGATTGAGAAACTGTTGTCAGCAGAGTTGCCTTTTAATAAATTTATTGATTGTGCATGAAGTCTGTCCAGACATACTGCAGGTGTTATTTAATTACTTTATCCGACATTTGCCATCTAGATGATTAATAAAGTTTTTCCTCTTTAAAAAAAAAAAAATTTTGCTTAAAATATTTTATTTTAAAAATTTAATTTAATTTAATTAAACAATTATTTTTTGTACAACTAGGTGAATTAAATTTTTTTTTTAAATATTCTTTTTTAAATAATACCATTTTATTTAATTAGCATAATCATGGTGGAAAATGTTTAGTAAAATATGAAAGGATACTGGATTATCAAAATAAAAACATTGATAAATTATGTGGGTCTTCCCCACCAGTTTACTTGTATCAGTACACAAATGGCTCCAAAATCTACTACTACTAAAACTGGAATCACTGAAAAATGCACCATATATTGGTTAAGCAGCTAACTCGGATATCTATCAAGTTTCTACAGAAGACAGCAGGATTGAAAAATCATCATCATTTTGTAACAGAACATAGTTATTACACAAAAATACTTTGCTAAATAAGTAAAGTTCTGAAACAGTTGGTTTCTTGTCAAGTATAATACATTATCACTGTACTTAAAATGAGTACATTTTATTTGGCAGTTAAGTGTACCAGCCTATAAACAATGAGACATTACTAGTCGGTCTGCAGTTTGCAGTTCTCAGCAGTTCTCTATGGTTGAATGGTGTGTCCCATCATCATAATTAAGTGAATCTGGCTAAGACCTTTCATTCAACAATAATTTAATCGGACCCTATTATTGTGGGTACCAAACAATTTTTTATTCTTCTCTCTCTTCATAATGTCTGTGATTCATGTAAATGCCATATTATTGATTACTTGATCAGTCTGGCTTTCTAATGGGTTCTGATTTTTATGTTGTTGCTTAGCAACTTATTATTTTTGTTCATTAATGAGTCATTAACAGCACAGTTTGTTTACCATGTTGTGCAGTTTACATTGATTTAAATCTGGGGGTGTTTTCCCCGTGTTCGGTGGCGCCAGTGTGAGTGAAAGTGAACCGAGGTTGCCCATGTGCTGTGCTGTACTGAGGCAGCACAGAGTGGTGTAATTACATGAACAACTCTGGTTGTCTTCCAGTCAGTCTGCTCTCACTTACAGTGTTGTGTATTGATCACAGCCATTTCACCACTGAACTGTTGACAGCAGCGACACTCAACTGTAAAATGCTGGCACCATAGGTGCAGTGATGTTTTGAAAGTGAATAAAAAATAACCCCTAAAACAACTTTAATCTTGTGGGTTTAGATATATCTGTAGATTTTATACTGTTCTTTATGCTTGTGCATTTTAACTATTAAAAAAAATCTTTAATCTGATTTGAATTTATATATATCTTTATCTGTTTGAACTATGAACATCAAAAAAAGAGAAAAATAGTTGAGAATTTCTTGAAAATTTCACACATATTTATGCTGTATTCATGTTTAACTGTAAAGTGTTGCCAAATACTTCTTAAAAATAAATAAATCCATCTATCCATTCATTGGTAGATACATCCATGCATCAACCTATCCATCGATCCATCCATTCATCCATTTATCTATTCATTTATTCATTAATTCATACATAAATCAGTACACCAGATGCCTCTTTACAAAAGGCTGTGAAGTTACACTTACACCTAACGTATCTTTACGTCTGATCATTGGCTGAAAGTAGCGTCTTTGACATCTTGGACCAATTGTTTGACATAAATTTACACCCTTTTGTGAATAAGGTCCCTGCTGATTAAAATCTTTCCACTGGCTTAGAGTTTTCTAGAGAGACTCAGTATATTAAGTTAATTTGTATCAGTTTCACATTAAATTGTGTTAAGATCACGTGCATTATTATTATTATTATTATTATTATTATTATTATTATTATTAGCTTTGTTGATGCATTGGCATATAATTGCCTATAAATACTCTGTAAATTGAGCCAGTAACTATTTTAATTAATTTATTTAGTACATGCAAGTGATTGAAGGCAATTTCCTGTACTTCACTTTCCAATAAGCCTTTTGGAAACAAAAGAGAAACAAAAGAAATTAACCCCTTTATCTCAATTTTAACTACATTTTAACAGCAGAGATAGTAATACTAGTGTTAGAAATGAAGGGGTTAACAGTCTAAATCTGACACACCAGCTGCTGCTATTTGATGCATGTTAGCTGGGACCCATGCAGAGAGTAGTTTTGCAATCATTGTTATAATTAGAAATATCACATGCTGGTTTATGGGTGAGGCATATGAATTGCCTGTGATATAAAAATAAAAAATTCATTTTTATAGTAAAATTGTGAATACAGCTGTTACCTTCATAATTCTTTTGTGAAAAACATGTTAAATTTTTTTTTTTTATCCTCCTCGTTTACACACATGCTACCTGCTTCAGATAAATGTAATTATAAAAAATATATATTTAAATACCTTTATTTCGACTGTTGACTTTATGGTAAATATTTATTATTGAAAATATAATTGTGCAAACTTTACTTACATACTTACATACTTATTTACTTACTTACTTACTTAATTACTTACTTACTTACCAGTACTCACTTATTTTTAACAATCAATGTATTTATCTTAATATTTTAGAAGGGAATTGTGTGTCAAGCAACTAAAAGGAAAGAACACATTTTCATTAATATTTCTGTGTGGTTGAAATTACAAACTGACAGACAGGTATGTGATAAACAATTGATGACCTCCGTACAGGTCATTTCTCATATTTCACCTGTGTGTGTCACCTGTGTGTTAGGAATCAGGGAAACTGCCCATTCCCATGCATATCTAATCATGCATTGTGATCACCTTACCTGCCGTATCTCTCCATAACATGCAACCAGTCCCTTTGTTATGTTATCGCAGGCTTCATTTTACACATTGACAAAACTTCTGTATGTGATTTAGATAGTCGAGCTGATAGTGAAAAATGTCAGAGATTCTCAAGTGTTATGAATGCTGTAGAATTTTTGAATGGTTTTTAGTACTCATTGTAAATTAGATAGCTAAGCTGATAGTGAAAATAACAATTATTTACATGGGTTCTGTCAAAATTGATTGTGACTGTTAGTATGTGAAGTTTAGAATGTTCAGCAGGGCTTTCAATATATGGATTATAAAATTGAATTTAAAAAAATCTTAGATTAATTGTTGCTTTATATATTGGGGTGTTTGTAATATATTAGAATATTGCTCGAAGCAAATCCCCCAAAAAGTCAATAATAAGTAGTCACTTTCATATAGACCAT
>JAUTBW010083300.1:0-17292 GCA_032361425.1 Peltospira smaragdina
CTCTCTCTCTCTCTCTCTCTCTCTCTCTCTCTCTCTCTCTCTCTCTCTCTCTCTCTCACACACACACACACACACATTATATAGAGATGGAAGGAAATAGTTCATGTATATACATGTTAATTAACTTTGCAACAGCTCTGTATATACATAATACCTTCATACCTTTTTATATGATGTATATGACAAACTACACACCAAATGCGTGCGCGCACACACACACACACACACACACACAACATGCTTCAAATATAAACTCAATTTTAAGAAAGTTTGAATTAACATTAGATGTGTGGATAAATGATAAAGCCCTGTGGCTTCACTAGTAAGAATTGGAGGAAGAATGAGGGACATTTTTTTTTTCATTTTAATTATGGTTATATGGGTTATTTGATGGCCTATCACTATTGCTGAGCTATCAAAAGAAATCTATCCCAGACCATCACACATGAAACGGGCTTATTAATATCATCCATTCATTCATTCTTTCATGCTTGCATTCATTCTTTTATTCATTAATGTTTTCTTGAATTTATTTACTAGACGTTTATTTATTTTTAAAATTCCATATTTCACAGTGAGGTTGATGCTCTTACACATGGTTAAAACATGTCTCAAGCTTCCAGCAATGCCTCCACCATGGTGCACACTGACAGACCGGCTGACATCAGCATTCATAAAGATGATGTGGCAGCAGCTGATGAGCTGGATGACATTGCCTCTGATACAGAGATGTCCATCGGGATGATCAAAGATGGTGATGAGCTGTCTAATGATCACCTGAATGAGGTGAGAGGCTTTCAAAATTCTTACCAACCTCTTGTGTAGTGGGACGTAGTTCAGCATTAAATTTGTGGTGTGCTTGCTAGTCGAGTCAATCCCATCTGGTTGCTCCATTAAGATGTACTATCCTATCTGTAAGTTAGCACATATAAAAGATACCTTGCTGCTTAAATCAAACGAATATGTTCCAAAACAGTGTCAGTGGGCATTTTGTCTCATTATCTTATAACCATAATTGTGTCCATTATTATAATGGATAAATATTTCAGTTAGGCAGAATTAAAATTTCAGCTTTAGTAATTGTTGTTGTGATTTACCATGGTATCGGTATGTATTCGGTATTGACATAATACTAATAACAAGCAGTTTTAAATAAATAAAGGTTTATTTTGGTGGGGAGAAAATGCTAGTCCAGTCATTGATTCACGTTAATTTTGGCATGATGGTTTCAAGTTGATGTGCATGCATAACGTCGAAGAACCGCAGTTGGATTCCAGTGAAAATTAGAATCGAGTGGTTTTCATATCTAGTCGTGGTGTCAAATACTGAGACGTTTAAAAGTGGAATCCACATTTTCTCTGAGCCCCTAGACATGGAAAAGGGACACCACCATAAACATCAGCAGAAAATCTTTCTGGTCACTTGAAATTGTTGAAAAACTTTCACACACACACACACACACACACACACACACACCAAATGATGTGTGTCATTATGTTAATTAAACATCAGAAAAGAACAAACAAAATTACTTTTTACAAATAAACTTATATGGGTTTTATTTAATAAATATAAGAAGCGGTTCTAAACAAGATCTCCAAATTTTTTCCAATTTTAAAAATGTCAGTTTTTTCCAGATGTTTTTTAAAGATATGAATGAGTGACCGTCAGACACCATGACTCCATAATGTAGTGTTAAAATTTAGAACCACAGCTTAACAAAAATTACCAGTAGATAATCACAAAACTGTTAATGTGACACAAATTCAACAACAGAATGTGTTTGTGGAATAACCCGAATTTACTAAATGCTCAGTCATGCCACAATCAGCCGAAATATCAATGTTTGTATGTTATATGCGTGTAATACTGGATCATGGTATAAATCTTACCTGTTTTCTCTTTGATACCATAACCATTTTATCAAACTGTTTTGATGGTTCCTTGTGGATATGTTTTGTTTTACAAATTGGCCAATACCTCCATTGACACAAAGAAAAGAGGCATGTTTTACAGTCAGTTCTTTTGAAATTTGTACTACATGCTCTTCTTTTCAGCCATATTGTGGTTCTGGTGTCGTCAGGTGTCTTTTTTAGTGTTTTACTTAAAGGCGGGAATAATTCTTATTCAATACCAAAACTTCTGTATTTTCTCGATACAGTATTTCGGTATTAATATTCAGAAAGAGTATCCCATGAATTATCTACTGGTAATGAATCCCATATGGTTGCAGCTTAAAGCACAGTTCTCACTATCATACATCTGATTCCATATGACATAAATAAAATGTGTTGAGTGTGTTGTTAAATAAAACCATATTTAAGCAGTATTATTTAATATCACAATGGGTACTGGGCAAGGTTTTCTGTTTAGATTCTGCATTTCCCCCTGATCTATATATGAAATATATAAATAAATGAAATATAGTTGTGTAGATTGTTATATAGTTAAACAAATATATATATTTTGAAGTAATACTTTGTTTGGTCATTAAATAAACCAACATTCAGTGCTCTGTAACAGTAATACTTTGTTTGGTCATTAAATAAACCAACATTCAGTGCTCTGTAACAGTATGCTTTTAACTAATGAATCCAACACTATATCATACAAACATCAACAAAGATGTAGTGAAATGCTCTGACAAAATGCTGATAATGTATTTTTTTTTCTAGTCTGGCGATGAGAAGTGTGATGTTGACCTTGAACTTGAGATTGTGGCAACAGCACCTGATGGAGGATATGGCTGGGTCATAGTGCTGGGGTCATCATTAGCACATTTAATTATTGGTGAGATTTTCATTGAATTTTTATAGGATAGTATATGAGTATCCATAACAGTGATATTTACAACACAAGTGCCTAAATTATATTTCCTGAGCAAGAGTGAGTGAAATACAATAATTTAGGCACAAGTGTCATAGATATTGTCTGTCATGGACACAAATGTAATAAGGGGAGCAGGACATAGCTCATTGGTAAGCATGTCTGTTCATGGTTTGGTGAGTCATAGGATCGATCCCACATGGTGGACCCGTTGGGCCTTTTTTTTTTTTCAGCCAGTGCTCATGATAGGTGTATCAATGGCCATTGCTATCCTGTCTATGGAATGGTGCATATAAACGATCCCTTGCTGCTAATATGAAAGAGTAACCCATGAAGTGGCAGCAGTGGATTTCCTCTCTATCTACATTGTCCATAACCATATATCTAATGCCATATAACCATACCCCAGTGTGTTGAGTGTGTTAAATAAAAGTTTCCTTCCTTTGGTCCTTCGAATTATTATATTTGTTAGCATAAAACTGATTTGCAAATTAAACATTCCAGCTAATGTTTACAACTTATATAAACAAGTAAAGTCTTCTCAACTACATGTTGTCAGACAATTAGAATGAGGTGTACTCTAATGATAGCCAATCAGAATAAGATGTAATTTAATGATAGCCAATCATTCTTAAGAGGACATATGATTTTGTTATTAACGATGAGGGAAATTGTACAATAAATATGTCCCTCATTATGCCATACCTTGTAGGTAATAAAAGGTGTTCAAATCCATGTCATGGAGGTCACAGTTAAGTATTTAAAATCCAATGCATATTTTGTTCTCAAGTTTTCTATAATTTTTTTTTTTTTTTTTAATTAGGCTGATCAACAGTAACAAACTTCCCTGCTTATAATATCATTATTTATAATATACCGGTAATGTATTTAATTGGAGTATATACTTCAAAATCTCTGTTATTGCATTTAATATAGCTGATTTATGGCCATTAAATTAATGACAATATATTATTCATAAACTGTAGGTTGTAACATACCTATGTATCAACTTCAGAGCAATCAAATATGACCCCTGCTTTTTTATGTAGTTTTAATATATTTTTTGAAATTCTCTAGCATCATCTGTTCCAAGAAAAACACTAATAAAAATGTTTCCTGAACAATAATATCATATTTAGAAGAATAAACAATAAATACATGAAAGACTTTTAAAACTCTCTGTTAAAAATAAAGTCAAATCATCCTGATATAACCTGATAAAGACCAACTTATTCACTGATATCACTGTTAACATTATTATGCTAATATTTTATAAAGCACTAGTAGTACATTGTATATATAAAAGTGACTGTTTATTTTTAATAGAATATCTTTAATCTGTAGGTGGCTTGGAGAGATCTGATGGAGTGTTGTTTCTGAAGTTCATCAACAGATTCCACCAGAGTGCTCAGGCCACAGCTTGGGTGGCCTCCCTTTGTTCTTCAGTGAGACTGGTATTAGGTAATATATATACTAAAATGACATACTGTTCTAAGAACTGTTTAGAATGACCTGTAGATTATTAGTTATGCATGTTTTGAAAGGTCACGCCCTATACAATCATGTACGCCTTGGCAAAACGGTATTACAAATTTATTACCTTTTAGATCTTTTTGTTATAGGCTACTGTTTAATTTTTTAAACAAATTTAATACAGGTTAATAAAGTTTGAGATTATTTTAAAGATATAATTTCAAATAAATAGACAGAAATATATAATTTTATGATGCACATATTTTTTTAATTATAACTCTAAATTTTGTATTTCCACACCATTCAAAACAAAACAAAAACAAAAAAACACACCATTAATTCATGGATTTTTATAAGTATACTAACAATGTTTGTTTCAATATCAGTTACTGAATTCTAACAATGACCAAATTCCAGTAAACTGTCCCACAATGAATTTACACATATGTGGATCTTGACAAGAGAATAATTATAAAATATGAATGGAACTTCACATTCAGTAGAATAGAATTGAGAATTAAAAATAATATAACTTCCTGAACGATACAGTTGATCGGCTGACATTCATTTATAATGACATTCAAGGATATATGTAGCCTACATCACTCAAAACTGACAGACTGATCTCCAAAGCATCAAGTTCAAAGTGTGTTGTATTTTAGAATCTAATAGGTAACAACAGTGCTTGTTTGCTGTTAAGGAATTAGTTGGCATATTATTATTATTATTTGAATCATTGTGCAAAAAGTGTTTAAACAAAGAGGAGTAACTCTTGCGAGTTTACAAAATAAACAAAAAACACAAAAAACTATTAAACAACTCATTATATTCAAGCTAATTATATTTTTCGTTATACTAAGCTGTAATTTTTTTTAAAAACTGAATGCGTTATTATATTATTACAAAAACAAATAGCAAACAAGCTGCAACACTCGGCCGATGCTGTTTTGTCACATGCACGCTTAACTACTGACAACACAGCGAAAAGCAAGACTTTCCCATATTGTATGAGGTTATTACATGCACAACAAAAATGTACATAAATTAAAGTCAAACAGTAAACATATCTGTAGTCGTATTCTCTTTCAAAATGAAATTATATCAAGATTATCCATTGAGGTGTCTGTCAAAAATATCGCGATTCTACCACGCGTAAAAATTGGAAGTGACATCAGATTTTTGTAGACCCTGTCAAATTCTGTATTACCCTGCAAATTCCGTATTGTCCTGCAAATTGATATAGTGTACCTGTTGTATGGTTTAGCTATTGACCAATCAAAATGCAAGAAAATTATCTAAAAGGTAAGAAAATATTAGCATTCTAAAAAGAAAATAGTTTTTATCCAGTAATGTTAAATTTACTAATACTTTACAGCTAAATATAAAGTATATTTATTTATTTATGTATTAATTCCTCTGTGTTTAGGGATGTCTCGATAGCCTAGTGATTAATGTGTATCCCTGACATGCAGTCCGTCTGAGATTGATACTTGTCAGTGAGCCACTAGGGTTTTTTCTAATAAAAAATGTTTTCCATTGCCAATATTACACTTAATAAAAATGTGCTGAGTGCATCTTTAAATTAAACAAAATATTATTATTTATTATTATTTCACTGTGTTTGCCTGAAGGTCCATTTGCCAGTTGTTTCAGTACGCGGTTCAGCTGTCGCACGGCAGTGATCACCGGCGGGGTGGTGTCTGCGCTCGGAGTGCTGCTGTCGGGATTCACCATACAGCTCGTACAGCTCTACTTCACATTTGGTCTGCTTTCAGGTACATGTGTCGTTTTACTTACTGGTAGTTGGTCACTGCTCAGGGTTTTTTTAAAGTTGGGTAATAATGTATATTGGGTAGGATTTAATGATTTCTATAATGTTTAGATAGAGTTTTGATTGATGATGTGTAGTATTATATTTACTCAAAAATTTAGCAAATGTATTTTTATTATGAAAATATTTGACAAAATGAATAAATGTGAACTGCTCCTGCATATCCAGTCGCTTGTCGCAGAAGCTAATTTTGCATAACGAGGCATTTAGTGACAAAATACACTATCTGGTCGAAATTGCGAAAATGACAGAAAATGGTACTTTATTGTTTAAACTATCACCTCAAACAACTCTTTTTGAATGTAAGCACTTCTAAACAGGTTTTGTAGCGAGTTTTAGTTCGGTTTATTGTTCAGAGAGTTAAAACAGTGGTCCCGATTAGGTAAGTTTTTGCTCATTTTCCACACTTTGAAACACGGTTGCTATTTGGGAAATAGCTTCGTGTTTGGAATCAAATTGCGCCAAAATTATTGCTAAACAGCATCCGTTCAGTGACGTGATATGACTTTGCTGTAAGACAACAGGAATCGTAAACTGACCATTAGTTTACATCTTAACTAATGTTAATACACAGCATATGATTGGTGGATAATAGCATTCTGGGTAATCGAAGCCTGCTTGGCTCCGAAGGAACATACAGAGAAAGAAAAAAGATGGCTGCGTTGTGTTTTGTTATTTTTAAAAATTTAATATTACAGACATGTTTAATAAAGATGCTACTGTAGTAAGCAAATACTGATGTGTGCATTAAAAAAACAATATATATATATGTGTGTGTGTGTGTGTGTGTGTGTGTGCACTAATGGAAGTAAAAGAAAATTATTTTATGTTATCTCAAGAGATAGCCTAAGGCGCATGTATTATGACTAATGCATGAGTTATGACACTCAACAATGTTGCCTACATGTATCGGATGACTAAGTACAAAGGCAGGAAGTTTCTTTTATGTTGAGGACTCCCACTCCTAGTTTACATAAGCTTTTAATTGTCTCCTGCCAGTGATGTAATTTTATGGTCCTTAGTCCCCTATAGATGCCTAAGTAGAATAAACTCGTTATCAACCTATAGAATTTACTTCTCAGCATGGACAACTGTCTGGCGTTTGTTGATTGCACTCTTTGAATTTACAAATAGTTTTACTCTGCTGGTAGTGTAGTGATTAAAGGGTAGGTTTTCTATTACTTTTACTAAACAAAATTTCGAAAACAAAATGTACCCTAATTAATTGTTCCTCAAACCCTATAATATAAATTAATATAAATTAATTAATATTATTTCTTTCTGTCTTTCTTATTTTTCTTTCTTTCGTTCTTTCTTTCTTTTTTCTTTCTTTTTTTTGTTATTTAGTTAGTCATTTAAATTGCTGATTTACATGGTGTCGTCACCAGTGTACAACATCAATCTCAAATCCACCAATGCTTATCTGTTATACAAAAAATATTTATTTGATCTGCAATTTCATTACTGTTGAATTGTCTTGATGTATGATTACAAGGAAAAGAGAAATGTCTGATGGAGAATTTTTTTTTTTTTTTTTTTTTTTTTTTTTTTTTTTTTTTTAAATTATTATTTATATTTAACAAAACCTTTGAAATCAATAATAGTAATGGTATGACTCTTGCTTGTGTTGGATTTATTATTTTGGTAGTAGACTAATATAATGTAAATTTCTCAATTACTATTCCTTTTGATTCCAGTTTTATACAAATGTTAATTTCAAGTATTAAAATATGTACTGTAAATCATGAAGGTAATGCAAGCAAGAAATTAATGCAAAAAAGTATATCAAAGGCTGTGGTATGTTCTATCCTGTCTATGGGATAGTGCATGTAAAATATCCCTTGCTGCTAAAAGAGTAGCTCATGGAGTGGCGGCAGCGAGTTTCCTTTCTAACTACCTGCATGGTCCTTAACCATATGTCTGACGCCATATAACCGTACACCAGTGTGTTGAGTGCATCATTAAATAAACATTTCCTTCTTTCCTTTTGCCCACTTTGCAATAACTGTGATCTCGGGGATGAGTTTCATTATGATTATATTAAAATGTACTTTTTTCAAAACAGAAAGAACTTGACACATATAAGTTTTTTCAATTATTTAACTAAAAAATAGCCGGTGTTCTTAGAAGGCTTTCAATATTTTGTAGTTTAATCATGAAATTCTTCAAATTTTCTGGCTAATACTATAACATAATTATGTTCTTTTATGTTTTAAAAATATTATTGTATAAGCACCATCTTGTCACAGATATGTATATGAATTGTTGATTGTAAATATCCTCATATGCCGTAGATTATGGCTGAGTGTAAATAAAGTTCTGTTCTGTCATAACGACGATTTGTTTATTGTCACAATGATGTTACGCACTCATGCCTGTCACTGCCTTCAGTGATCTTTGATGCATAATCATTACTTAATCAGTTTGGTTTTTGCAAATACTGGTTACTGCTTAAATATCATTAATTATCCACTGATTACAGATCAAAATGAAATGCGGGGAAATGTACTGACAACTAAACCTTGCTGCAGTTGAATTAAATATATTGTAAGAGCATGCGTACACCTACTCTGTCATTGGTTCACTTCGCCATTTACAGCACAGTGCGAAAATAATACCTCTGAAATCATCTAAATTGTCTACTTGTGCCATTAAACACAGGCATGGTCCCATACAGATTACCACAAACTACCAGCTTTATTATAAAGATAACTTGTTAAAGTTGTTATTCTATTGTTCTGCACTGTAAATTGTAATGTAAAGTAGTTTACATTGTTTTGACAATTGTGATGTAAAATCACAATTTGTAAGTAAAATAACTGGAATAGCGTAAAGTGGCTACACATTGTCTTAGCAATCGAAATAGTAAGTTATTGTTTTATTACTTGCTATTAGGCATGAGTTATTACATTTATTTGTGAAGGCCTGTCATTATAACTGCAAAAGGTTCAGACATGTTACCTGGACATTTTTTAATGTTTCTCCTTTGTGATGCATTAATAAAAATACGCATTTTGGGGCACTCAAGAGCGGACACAGTAATATCGTGACGCATTAATTTCGTGATTTACAGTATGTATGGGCTTTAATGCCTATTACCTTTATGAAAATAAAGTGTGTTTATTGAGAGAGAAGGGCAGGGGTTGGTGGGTGGGAGGAGAGAGAGAAAAAGTCTGCAATTAATATGACTTAAATTTAACATATGAATACATATTCAACTGTTTAAGACATTATTTGCATTTTTTTAACAATATCTTTATGTAATTAGTACCAGTAATTGATATGTATAGATACAAATAAAATGCACTTATATTATGTTTGTTAATATTGTGTTTTTAAATTAAAGGTAAACTCAATACACTTTCATACTGGACTCTCCATACTTTTTATCCTGATTTTGCATAGTACTAGAATAATAGAATCTATCACCATTGTGAGGTATAGACAAGGAAATTCCAGTCAATCAAGAGAGAAAATGTGCATGTGAGGGCCAAGGTTTACCAAAGACCTTACAAAACATATTTTCACCCATCGGTTGGAATTTCCTTGTCTGTACCTCACAACAGTGATTTATTCTTTTTCTTGCCCACCTAAATATAAAAGACGTATTTGAAAACTGAAAGCAATGATTTATTCTTTACTCACTAACATCATAAACATTGCACCTAAACACTCATTTAAACATACGCACAATAAATATAGTCCCAAATTAAGTAAAGACAAAACAAACAAAAAGAAAACCCATTAACAACTGCACCTTTAAAGTTCAGAATGTCATAATTATTACTAAGATGATGTCATTATTTCTCTTAGATGACGTCATTAGTTCCTGTCTCAAAATAAATGTACCTTGTAAAGGCTACTGTGTACGTCCCTAAAGAAAAATCTTTCTTGCCCACTGGACAGGGTTATCCAGCTTATGAATGGTGCTAGAAAAATCTGTCTGACCCTAGGGCTAGATAAATATGAACTAATTAGTAACGATAACTCGATTGTTGGTGCACATAAACCAAAGTGCGTCCCTGGATAAATTACGCTGTCAAACTTAAATCATGGAAACTACTTTTAAAATCAGAGATATTATTTGTATTGGCTCCAATATTTGACACCAAGAAACCTTAGGGACGTACGCAGAATACAAGTTACATTTATTTGAGACAGGAACTAATGACGTCATCTTAGAAAAATAATTATATCATTTTAGTAATAATTATATTGCGATGTTGCTGATTCGTGTTGTATTATTATTATTATTTTTTTTATATCAAAAACATATTTTAATCGACTGACATTTTTTTTAATTCAAGGTGAAGTTGTTAATGGGTTTTTCTTTTTGTCTGTTTGGTATTTACTTAATTTGGGACTATATTTACTGTCCTTATGGTTAAATGAGTGTTTAGGTGCAATGTTTATGATGTCAGTGAGTAAAGAATAAATCACTGCTTTCAGTTTTCAAATCAGCATTATGAGATATAGACAAGGAAATTCCAACTTGAAGGAGAAAATGTGTTTTGTAGGGGCCTCAGTAAATCTCAGCCCCCACATACATGTTTTCTGCCTTGGATAGGAATTTCCTTGTCTATACCTCACAATGGTGATAGATTCTATTAGTCTGACTAAACGGTTTCTATTAGTACGATATATAAATATTTTGGTACCACTAAATCGAAACTTTTGTCCAACCCTGTATTATATGATTTCTAGTCATTTCATACCATAGTTGTTGGTTATTTTGTACCATAGTAATTTCGTACCAAAGTCATTTTGTACCATGCCTGTGGTCATTTCATACCATAGTCATTTTGTACCAGTCATTTCGTACCAATTTTTCTTCTTTTTTTTCTTCTTTTTTTTCTTCTTTTTTTTTAAATTATTTTTTATTTTATTTTTTAAAAAGTTTTTTTAGTTGTTTTTTTAAGTTTTTTTTTTTTCTTTTTTTCTTTTTTTTCTAAACATTAATCTTTTATTAATTTTTCAGTAACAATTAATTGGTATATTTAAACACCCATTGGGCTGTCTCGTTCCAGATAGTGCTCCACAACTGGCATAACAAAGGCATTTCTCTCTCACTGTTTATGGTTAAATATAACAAAATACATATTATTTTTAAATGTTATTATTATTATTTTAATTTTTTTTAAATATATATATATATATATTTTTTTAATTTTAAACCGAAACAGCACCATGCTTTTAGCAATAATGTCATCAAAATATCACGTTGCCATGATGCCATCTACTATATTTTTTAACACTGTCTTTAATATCTTGGCCTAACGACACTGGCCAAACATAGATCCCTCATATATCAAGTGAGGGAATTGAAATGATGGTTGGAAGGGAAACATATTTTTGTGTCTACATCCAATGAAGGTTCAGACACGCCTGTCACGAGACCAGTGTATTGAACCAGACACTCGTCTCATGGCAGGATGGGGTGATGGTCGCTAACTACTGCATTTTTATTTCATCTGCAACAAAAATGTTGTCAAAGTTAATTTATTGCTAAAATAACAATATTATTACTGAAACATTGTTGTAGGGCTTCTTGTAATAAATAAAGGGTATCTTGTAAATAAGCTCATTGAAGGTGCTTGTTGTAAATAAATAATTCATTTAATTTATATCATTGAAACAAACATAGCAATAGATGTACGAGTTTGGTATGAAATGACTGTGGTACGAAATGACCAATTTGGGTACGAAATGACTATGGTACGAAATGACTGGTTACCTATTATATATGCAGGTTATGGGTGCAGTTTGGCCTACACTCTGTGTCTGATAATCACTATGTTATATATGTACATTTTGGGTGGAGTTTGTCGTACACTGTGTGTTTGCTAAGCACTGTTTTATATATGCAGGTATTGGGTGGAGTTTGTCGTACACTGTGTGTTTGCTAAGCACTGTTTTATATATGCAGGTATTGGGTGGAGTTTGTTGTACACTGTGTGTTTGATAATCACTATTTTGTATATGCAGGTATTGGGCGGAGTTTGTCGTACACTGTGTGTTTGATAATCACTATTTTATATATGCAGGTATTGGGCGGAGTTTGGCGTACACTCCTTGTTTGATAATCACAGGGATGTACTTTGACAAGCGGCGAGGGCTGGCTCTGGGCATGGCGACTGCTGGAGTTGGGGTGGGCACATTCATCATCCCACCAATCGTTGAGTACATCTTTGAGGAATACGGGTACCTGGGGGCATTCATCCTGCTGAGTGGAGTGTGTCTGAACCTGGCCGTGTGCGGGGTGCTGCTCAGACCTCTGTCTCTACACAGCAGGATAATCGGTCTGAAGAGGTATACATATGGCATTATTAAATGGACTTTTTTAAATTTTATTTTTAATTAATGGTGCTCTCAACATATTCTTTTAATAAATGTCAACATCGGGAACATTTTTAATTAGAAAAAAATTCATGGCTACCTGACATTGTTTGACTGTGTGTCAGGTGGGTGTGTTTACCTGGATTTTATTAATGTCTAAGACATTAATTTCTAAATCACAGGGCCAAAGTTCGAGTCACTACAAGCATCAGGACATTGTGAAACACACCAGATACAGAGACACTGATATACTAAACAACCACAATTTTTTGTAAATATTTGTCAGCTTTAAGACTGGGTGATATTTTCAAACTGAGTAGTTAATATATCTGTGTTTTTTTTTTTTTTTTTTTTTTTTTTTTTTAATATGGAAACCTATTTCAAGAATACAATTAAAAAATGGTATGGAAATTAGAAATCAAGAATACTGAAAGAAACAAGGAATTTTTATCAAAACCTTTATTCTGCACTTCTTGGGGAAAATACCAAAATACTATCTAACATAAAATTCAATAAACTAACAGATGTAGAAGCTAATAAATTAGAAGGAGAACTTACTCACTAGAAATACTAACGTATCTTAAAACAATGAAAATTTACAAAAGCCCAGGGTCAGACAGCTTCACAGCTGAATTTTTAAAGGTGTTTTGGACCGACTTAGGACATTTTATAACCTGGGCAATCAATTATAGTTACATTACTGAATTAAAAGAATGTCAAATTCACGAACATTTTGTATAATTACATGCATTCCGAAAACAAGCAAACCAACAAAAATAATTCTTTAAAATCTGGAAATCCTATACTTATTAAACTTCACTTATAAAATGGCATTGCTGATAGAATAAAACAAATCATTGGAAAAATAATCGATAACGACCAAAAAGGAAGATATATTGGAGAAAATATAAGACTGGTATATGATATAATGCAGTGTCCTGATCTAAATAACATACCAGGATTATTGTTACTTATTGACTTCGAAAAAGCTTTTGATTCTTTATCATGGTCATTTTTAGATAACGTACTTAGTCTGTTCAATTTTAAATCATCAAAAACAAATTGGATTAAAACATTTTATAATAATTCTTCGTCAAGAGTAATACAAAATGGATTTTTACTTTAAACAGAGGATGTAAACAAGGTGACCCACTTTCGCCATATATCTTTATTATGTGTCTGAAATTCTTGCAATTATTAGAAATAACCCAGTTATAAAGGGGATACATACAGATGGAGAGGAATATTTAATATTGCAATATGCTGACAATACCGGTTTTATTCTAAATGGATCTTCAGAGCCCATTTACAATACAGTATCAGAATTAGATTATTATGAACAGATTTCGGGCCTAAAAATAAATTACTCTAAATCAAAAGCTCTATGGATTGGAAGCAGAAAGTTTTCTAAAGAGGTTTATCATCATACACAATGGAAATTAGACTGGGGTGCATTACAGTTTACTTGGAATCAATTTTGCAGTAAATTTGGAAGACATGATCATACTAATTTACGAATCTAAATAGAAAACTCTTTGAAACTCTGGTCTATTAGAAAGCTAACTGCTTTAGGGAAAATAACAGTACTTAAAACATTAATTATACCTAAGTCTGAAATATTTAATAACTCTAGATTACAGAAAAGGAGGTCTCAGCATGAATGAATGAATGAATGACACCCCAGCACAAAATAAAAATTGGCTATTGGGTGTCAGAAAAAGGTGTAAAATAAAATAATTAAATGGGAAAAAACAAACAAAAACACACACAGTGTATAGAGCTGTGTAAAATAAGATATCAGTCTACAAAATTTATTTACAATTTGGAATAAACACAAGACTCCTTGAAAAACCTCAATATTAATTCAGGGTGGACTCTAAAGAGTTCCACCCATTTACGATGTCAAGTGTCCTTTTTCAGAAATGGGTGCCCCCATATTTTTAATTGACATTTATATTTTAAAATCTTATACCGGTAAGGTGATGTATTTGTTGTTTTGTTTTGTTTTGTTTGTTTGTTTGTTTGTTTGTGTTGTTGTTTTTGTTGTTGTTGTTGTTGGGTTTTTTGGGGTTTTTTTCCTCAAAATTTGGAGAAAGAAATATATAGGATAGTCCTGCTGCCCTTTTTGTCCAGCACCCCTCTTTGCAATAATCCTTCATCCGCCCCTCAATATAATTATTAACAATAACAACCGACGCTGTGCCAAATCTCGACAGGTGAGTTATGTATTCTGACTCAAGTTCTTACGCCTCGCCGTGTTCTTGGTTCAAGTTTTGGGAACACCTGAAGTGAACGCTGAACACGTGCACTGAATCCACAGTCTCCGCGTTTACACACCGCTGTAGGTGTTTGTGTAGAGACTGATGGTAAACAAAACACATGATAAAATGGTTATTAAAAAGCCAAGCAGTAATCACTGAACCAAGTGGTTCGTTCAGCAGTTTTTATTCTATAATATCAAATGTGGGGTCGCGGTGAAATTGTGATATTTAACAGTATATGATGTTATATCAAGAATGAATTAAAATTGCATTGTCGATTATATCATATTTTAACACTGGTTACTAATACAACATAGAAACACTGTAGTACATTTATATTCTAAAAGCCTTCGCTATCACGTGATAAGGTCAAACACTAAATTCAAATTTCCCCATTGTGTTTAAGCGAGGCGGGTCTCCCCGTGAAAGAACATGTTACAACACTGAACGTTTGAATGTGAACTAGACAGAGTTAGTAGCGTAATGAGACTGATGTGCAGCGTACCAGTTATACATAGCATGACTGGATCGTCTTTTATAAATGTTTCAATATTCTCGACATAGTAACTTTAATGATTTCAGCGACAACCGTGCATGAAAGGTAGGCCTACAGATATCTAACCAATCGTAAATAAAAATATCAACATAAGGTAAATATGTATCTTGAATAGCGGCTCTCGAGCATTCAGTCCAAATACAGCCAAGCAACTCGAGATATTGTGAATATGTGAAAATGTTTGAAGCATAGGCCACCCACATATAAACCCTTCGCCCCCCCCCCCCCCCAAACACATACACACTTGTATCAGGCAGAAACACAGGTAAGAACAGACCTTAGTGAAACAAATTTTTGTCAAATAACCACCACGCCATCTTCGCTCACTAACATTTAGCATTTTAGTGAAATATAACCTTCTTGAATAATCAGGCAAAGATACATTTGATTGATGATATGTAGTGGCATCATTTCAGGTTCATCCTGTACTTCTTGATTATTTTTTTTACAACCAATCAATTTATTCATGTTAGGGTCTCGTTCGTTAGCCGTTCATTCAGTCATTAAACCAGTTCACATTGGCCATCTACACTGAGAACACAGATAACATATAATGCCATAGCCACATAGACGATAACACGTAACTAAACCTCTCAAAGTAGCACTAAGGCTAAATCAAGAAAAGGGCACTTTTAATGATTTATACAAATGCAAAAAAAAAAAAAAAAAAAAAGAATTTTTATCAGAAACACTGAGGTGATTCAATTTGAAGTGTGCACCATATGCAGTTGAACAGTCAAAGGGCTTTATTACGTATGACAAGCCCGTGACTGACCTAGTTCCGCGCTGTAACATTTATAGAGATTCTCTTGGCTTTCTCCGATGGTCATCACATTTTTTCTAGCAGCATCACATCGCAATTTAAGCAGTGAAGTGTAGCTCAGAGGTGGAGCGGCTGATCGCAGTGCAGTGGGCTGTGAGATCGTTGCTTCATGTCGGGTACACTGGGGTTTTCTCGTTCTTTATAACTGAAGTAACAAAGATCCTTATGGTACCGATATATACACTAACTGAGTCTGTAGTTAATAACCCCTTTCCTTTTCACCGCATGACATGCAAACATCAACATACAATAATTATGTACATGTAGGTCTACTTCATGCAGGAGTATAGACGTGATTACTAAATACAGTATAGGAATTTACAGGCCAGATAAACAACACTACGAAGGAAGGAATGAAGGAAATGTTTATTTAACGACGCACTCAACACATTGGTATACGGTTATATGGCGTCAGACATATGGTTAAGGATCATGTATATAGTTAAAGAGGAAACCCGCTGCCACCACCTCATGGGCTACTCTTTCCGATTAACAGAATGGTATTTTTAATATGCACTGTCCCATAGATAGGATAGCACATACCACAGCCTTTGATATACCAGGCTGGAACGACAACACTACGAAATCAACCCATATATTACATCCTGTCATTCGAGGGCGTGGCGCGATTGGTTTCTCGCGGTGCGGGATGTAACTCAAGTAGAGCATTCGCTCATGGTGCAGTGGGTCATGGTATCGATCCCACATAGTGGACCCATTGGGCTATGTCACATTCAAGCCAGTGCTCCACGACTGGTGTATCAAAAGATGTGGTATGTGCTATCCTGTCTGTGGGATGGTACATATAAAACTATTTCTTGTTACTAATCGAATGGCGTAGCCCGTGTGGCAGCGGGTTTCCTTTCGCACTATCATAATAGTCCATAACCGTATGTTTAACACCATATAACCGTATATTTATCGTTAAGTGAGAAAGGAAACCCGTTTAGCAGCAATGAATCTTTTATATGTAGGCCTACGATCTCACAAAAAAGATAGCACATGCCACGGCCTTTATTCATCCAGCTGTGGAGCACTGGCTAGAGCAAAACGTATGTTGAGGTAGGCTTTCAGTACTGTAGAATGGGGTTTGAGCTTCATGTTGATGATTTTCAAACACACACACACACACACACACACACACACACACACACACACACACACACACACACACACACACACACAC
>JAUTBW010083301.1:0-10438 GCA_032361425.1 Peltospira smaragdina
AATAATAATAATAATAATAATAATAATAATAATAATAATAATAATAATAATAATAATAATAATAATAATTTATTTATATTTTCAAATGTGGATTAAACCATAAATGTAGGTAAGTTATTAATGAACAAATAGCGCAAACATCAATATATATCCTAAATATTTTTATTAGTATGAACCTACTCAAGTACGAATGAGAATAAGAGCGATATGACTCTAGTACGAATGGGAATATGGGCGAAACGACTCAAGTACGAACTGGTTTTAGGACGAAACGACTCGGACGAACAGGTATATAGTACGAAACGACCTGGAACCCTGTCGGATGATGCATATAAAAGATTCTTTGCTGCTAATCAGAAAGTGTAGTCCATGTGTCAGCGGGTTTCCAGTTTCTCTTATAATGGTCCTTAACCATACGTCTTGATGCCTTAATATTGTAGATAAAATGTGTTGTGTGTCATTATAAAATGTTCATCTCTTTGTCTGCACCAATTGTTCAAATTTTCAACAAACACAGCACTTCAAAAACTGGGTTGTTAATAGGTGGACACTTTAACATCTGCTTTGGCTTCTTCTGTGCAAGCAACGAAGTGAGATCTTGTTATTTTGATGCACTGTTACTGGCATTACCATTGACACCCACTAAATATGCCACACCTGCTTCATTAGATAATGGCAGAATAAGTTAAAAGTGCAGTTATGTTTTTGTAGTTTGATTTTGTAATAAATATATTCCAGGGATGACAGGTTAAGACGGTGAAATGTGTTAATGAAAATATATAATTGTTAATTGCATATGAAATTATAACAGTTTGTTTTGATTTTGAGAACTTGCCAATAGGCAAGTTAGATTTGGCTGACCATCATATTCCATTTGCTTTTGGAGTCAAGAAGTGGTATTTGTTAACCCCTGAACTGTTACTTTTCATTTTAGTTTAATATACAGTAATGTAGTTTAATTGTCCTTTATAAAAAATATCCTTTATTAATTACCAATAATATTATGGTAATTCAGTCTGTCCAGAATCTGTGATTATTTTGCATAACATATTCTTCTGATTAGCATAGTAATATTCATGCCTTTCAGTCTAGCAGTTGTCAGTTAACACCGTCTGTCAGCCTGTATGTTAAAAGGCTGTTGTAAGATGTTATCTTTGCAGACAGAAATATCACTGGGAATTAATGTTTAATCCACTGAATGAAATTTACCTTTTATTTCAGTCCTGATGAATCCTAGTTTTTAATTATACAAACCATGTTGCCATTTTGTTTTTAGGCTGTTGTAAGAAGTTATCTTTGCAGACAGAAATATCGCCAGGAATTAAGGTATGTTTTTAAAACATACATACATACATATATATATCATGTTATTATGAAAAAAATAAATATGTTTAAATGTACTACTGCAACCTTAGCTCACCTGAATATTTACATCGTGTCCCTAATAGTAATAAGATTGTTTTCATGTTATTATTTAAAATATTATTTAAGTCTGAAACAGGTTTGTTATTTTTTAAATTATAAAACATACTCATAACATTGCTAACATTTATTTTACATTCATAACTGTAAACGATATTAACCTAATATAAATATACATGTTTTAATGTTGAACACATGTACAAAGGCTGTGTATACTTACCATACTATGCATTGATAGAAATTTATATGCTTAATATTCTAAATATACAGTTAATGATTATGGTTTGTTTAATTTTTTTATTTATATAAAACTTTAACTTGCATGTAGACTAGTATTGATGTATGTTTCCATGAAACTCCCATTTATTTTATGGTTAAATATTATTAGTGGCTGTGTCAGTGTTGTTGTTGCCTTGGTTTATGACATATTGATGGTTATGAGTTCTTCTCCTCACTTTTGTAGACAAGAAGTTGAAAGATTTCTGCAAATTCCAGAAAACATGGATGCAGAATACAAACCAGATTTGATTCCAGGTTTTATTCCAGCTTAAATTTATCTATTTCCATTAGACCAGTGTTTAAGGACTGCGAATATGACCAGACAAAAATATACTAGAAAGGTTGTCCAGTACAAAACTGACTTTATCACTAATTATAATAGTAATGTATCCCAATTTACTTTTTAGTAAAAAAATAAAATGATGATAATAAGTAATATTTTTTGTCCTAAGTTGTTATAACTTATTACAAGTGATGTTTGAGCCTGTGTATTATTGTTTTTAATTGCTTCTAATACTTGTTTGTATCAGACAAGTAAAACACATATTTTTAAAATAAAGATGTATTTTGTGTTTTTATATAATGCACATAATGAATTCAATCATCAGGTTGGAAGTTGTTTGTTTTTTCAGTCACTAATTATAAATACATTTTAAAATGTTATATATTTTTCTTCTGTTATAGTATATTAGTAATTATAATCACATCCAGTAGTTCAGTTACTTTCTTCTGTCAGGTGTTGAAGCATTCCAGAAGGTGAAAATATGTCTCTACCTCATGAAGGATTCACGACATGAACAGGTTATTTTACTATCACAATTCCGATTTACTGATTTGCTGGCAGAACCATTTGTATGTATCTATACAAAAAACACAAAAAACCCCAGATAATTGGAAAGATGTTTCACTTCCTTTTAATAGCTCCATTTTGAAAAGAAAAATGGGTCATAATGTAAGGAAGTTATGGAATATATTTTCTGCCATGTGAAGAAAGTTTTAAAGTTTTTAATTTTATCATTCTGAACAATAAAATTCAAATGAAATGTTTTCCTATTTAATTTAACCAAGAGACACAATTTACATCAAAGTGAAAACAGATAAATCCTTAAAATGGAATTATAATAAATAATTTTTGCGTTTAAGTGTAATGACTTAGGTTAGTAACAAAAAACAAATACCTGTACATGTTTATTCAATTTGTTGTTATTGTTTTTCAGCAGTTTGAATATCTCTGTCGATATTTGCTTGCCTCAATGGACAGTGATGTTTCAAAAGTAAGTACATTAACATAGTTGATATTTTTCTTAATTTTTATATATAAATGTAGAATTGTCATTGTTTACATATATTGAATATAACAGGCCTATAATTATTTATAGTAATTTGATTTTAAATAATGGCATATTCACATTACTGTTTTAACTCATAGTAATAATGACAGTTAGTATGAAGTGATATTTTTATATAAGCTAACAGTTAGTCAGTGGCTGACTTTTTTAAACAGAAGTGTTGGCTTTGTAATAGTCAGAAATGTACAAAACCATCACACAAAGTACTATTTCAAATTACTGTCTGTACAGTGAGCAATATGTATTTATGTGTGGGTTAATAATATTTGATCAAGAAAAACTTGCCAAGATGCATACCCAAACAGAAGTTGTTGGGGTTTATCTAGAATTTTATTTGTAAATAAGGTGTAGATTGTTTCGGTATGATACCTTTTACCAGTAACTAATATTGTTTTTCTTGTTTACAGATGAATTATGTTTGTGTGGCATTAATGAAGGAGCACACATTGTCATGGATACAGCAGCTGAAGGATGTCCTGTGGAAATGTTGCCTTATGTTAAAACGACTACGGGTATATCCTTATACATGCATTTTGTCTGTCTTTAACAAGTTCAATTTTTTAATAGATTTATTTAATTTATTTTTTAAAAATAGTTTAGTTAATTAGAAATAAATATTATATAATCTTTAACGTGTCCACAGGGCTGTAGCTTGTTGGTTGAATCCCTATTGATGCTGTAAATACATTTATGAAATTTTTCTTCCAACCAGTACATCACAACTGGTGTAGAATGGTTATTTTTGGTATTGTTTGTGATTTTACATATATAAAATATCCCTTACTGTTATGTGAAGAGAGTAATTTATGATATGTTAGCAGTAAGTTTCTGCAATATGTTTATCAACACTGTAAAACTGTAAATAAAAATGGGTTTAGTCATTTGCATTTATCCCTTTAGCCCGAGACGTACAGTGAAATGAAGTGTATCAGCTTGTACCTGCGAGTTCTGATAACCTTCACAAGCCCGTCAACCTGGAAAATACTCAGGGGAAAGGCAGGTATGTCAGGTTAACTTCCAATACAGGCATAGTATATTTAACTTATAATGTACAAAATGAGCGTCTTAAAATATTTACCTTTTAGTAGAAAGTGAAAGTAAATTGTAACAACTACAATATTAAAGAAAAATGTAGATTTTAAAACCTTTTATTTGACTACAGATATGCATTACCAGTTACATTAGTGTTGAATAGACCAGTAAGACATGGGTGCCTTGATAGTCTAGTGGTGTACTTGCCCGTCAGATACACGATCAATCTAAGTTTAATCCCTGTTAGGTAGCCACTAGGAATTTTATAATTAAAATGTTTCTGATGCTGATCTAATCATTAATAAAATGTGCATCGTTAAATAAGCAAATAGTAGTATTATTGTTACTACCAGTTAGATCCTGACAGGGATTAATCCCAGAACTGTGTTACTGGGATGTATCTCACCTATGGAATTAATATTTCATTAAAGTAGGTATTGTTTATCTTACAGTAACCTCTTTATTTCTCCATGTTGGTTTGTTTGCAGGCAGTTCCCTCACCCCTGGCATGACACAGCTCTGTAACAACGTCATGGGATATCTCAACAGCAAGGGCATCTACAAAATCTTACAGGTAGTTAGCTTGTTACGTATGTAATTGTTATTATTCAAATACTGTGTATGTTTAAAATAATATAATAATATAATTCAATCACTTAATATAAAGTTAAAGTAAGTATATTTAGAAAAGAACATTAATGGTTTAAAGCTACAGTCCTTGGAATATCAAATTTTAAATGCAGATATAAACTTAACTGTGCTTTTAATTTTCTTGCTGTGACATTTAATGTGCATCATCAAATACTTATTATACAGCATGAACAAGATCTACAATTATTAAAATAGTGAAGTGTCATGTAATAACTTGTAAAAAACCATAGTTTTAAAATAGCCTGCTTTTTTTGTGTCCCTTTTTTAAAATGCTATGTTTGTTGTAAATGTGAACATGTCTGTTGCAGTGATTAAATGATAAAAATATTGCGGGGGAATGCAGTTTTAATTATATTACAACTCAGTACACTAAACTGATGTCTGCTTTGTAATGTATTGCTACCTTATCACTAGGATGAAACAAGAGAAAAAATATCTCTTGTTGCAGGTACATAATCTGCCCCATCCCTACCCTAAAACTCAAAGGAATAGTTACGTATTCATTATAGACAGAACCACTAGGATTGTACTGTTTATTAAGTTACATAAAAACAAAAAACAAAAATTGTTCCTGTTTTTCAGAGCCTGCTGACAAAAGGGCTTGCAAGATCAAAGCCTGTATTTAGTCGAGCACCTCTGTCGGCCATTATCACAATTGCTTTGAGGTAAACTGCAAAATACAATCTTCCCAGATTGTTTACTGTAATATATTTTGTCAAGCACAAATCATCTTGGAGTCATATATTTTAAGTTTCAAATATATAGTAAAACAACTATTATTATTATATATATTTGTAATTACAAATGATGGCTACTACATAGAATGGAAAACTAATAAAATAATTTGCAGAGCTCAACCTGCCAAGTGTAATAGTACTGAAAACACAATTTGTTATTAAAGTAATAAATTATTTTTAATTATTATGAATGCACTCTATATTTTTAAAGTGGTAAGATAAAATCTCAGTTATACTGAATTTTGGTATGGTATGTATTGCCACTAGTATAGATATATAAATGGTTTTTTAAATTGTTATTCTGTAATAGTTCATACTTGTTTCTTTTGTGTTTACAGACCACTGATTGCAGCTAATTTTTCTGATAACTTGTTAACCGTGTTCCTTCTACACATCCTGTCAGTTCCAGCCATCATACACCATGTTTCATCAATAGCTCCAGATGTATGTAGTTGTTTTGATTTTTTTCACAAGTTCGGTACTACTTTTAGTTGTCTTTTCTCCACATTATGTTTATCAACAACTACATCATTATATATATATATATATTTGGTGTCTGTTGATGTTGTCTAAACACATTTTTTGAAAAATGTGGATTAAAAATTAAAAACCACAGTTGCAAGAATGTAATAATGTTTTGACATTTATGTTGTCATGTGGTTATATATTATTTCATTTATATGTTTAATTTCTTTTCTCTTATCTTATGAGGATATATCAGGAATATGTCCCACATTCCCTCGCTCCATCCCAAAGAAAAGACAAACCCACACAACATAAAAAAAGAAGGGGAAAACCCCCACACCCACACAATCAAGAACCCATCACTAAACATTTATTATTTGTTTCAGTACCTGTTTTAGAGTATGTACATGTATGGAGTTTTTTTAATTTTATTATTGTTTCTATGCTTGTAGGAATACACTGATTTCTAGTTAATTGATTGCGTGTTATTTCCTTGTTTCAGTGTCTGTCCACTCTAGTTACTTACCGTATTTTCAAACGGTGTCTTGATCTCATGACCAACGAGCAGAGCACACGAATCATCTTCAACTCTCTTGAAGGAAACTATGCGCTTTGTCTTATGGGTGAGTGGGTGATACTTATCTCTTGTGTAAAAATATTAAAATATTATTATAGTTGCTTTTATAGTGTTTTTTTGTGGGATTGTTTTTAAATATAGTTTTCATGAACTTGTAGTTTATCTCAAGTAACTGATCATCAGTATTTATTTCAGATTATTTTGTTTGTTGTGTGACAATTTGAGTTGTCAAATTAATCATACAGTATACATTACTATACTGCTGAATAAAAAATCCATAGTTAACAGGAACTATTGTCATTTGTATATGTTGTAATACAGATTATTATCTGTCCAACTAAAGAAATGTTTTAGCAATTTCTGAATATGAGTAATGTGTTCGTTGTGGTTAAGGTATGATTGTTAAAAACATAGGAAAGATTATATTTGATGGTACTAGTATTGAAAGTATACATTCAAAGAATTTATCTTGCATTTGTTTCAGCTAACTTAATTCAACTAGGATTTGTGGAACTTGAAGTAAGTTTCTTTTATCATTGCTGGTTTTAATCATAGCTGTAAAGCTGTGCTGGTAGATTTTAAGACCACCTCATTTCAAATAATAAATATTTCAATATATCAGATATAGAGTGGTGATAAACTTATATATACAAATATTGTTGAGTGTTTTAGCTAATTCTTTAAAACCTATGTAAGAATTGTTAGATCTTAGTCCTTGTGAAATATTACAAGGAGCGGGACATAGCATGTTCGCTGATAGTGCGGTGGGTCGTTGGATCGATCCCACATTTGGGGGGATATGCCTGATGCCATATAACTGTATACCAATTTGTTGAGAGCGTTGTTAAATAAACATTTCCTTCCTTCTTGTGAAATATTACTGTGACAGTTACAAAGACTTTGATACACTCCCTTAGATGACATAAAATGCTTTCAGTCATTACAGTATTATAATATAGAAGAAATATAGTTATTATTATTAAAGTTACATTAATGTTTTTTCACCACATAGGGTCTGGTGGAAAACACACAAGACTTCATGGTGAGTTCAAGATTTTAAACTACTTCTCTAGATTATCTAGGCTATTTATGTATGTTGTAGTGTTTGTTTATTCTGTAGTCACATTCACCTAAATGTAAATTACCTATAAAAAATATATATAATAATTATTATATTTTAAAAGCCAGTAATAAATGTCTTTTTATTTATTGAATTTCCACTGTTCTCATTGCTGCCTTCAAATGATTAAAGTTCAAAATTCAAATATAGTATAATTTTAATAATTAATTGTATGTATGTTGTAGTGTTTGTTTATACTGTAGTCACATTCAGCTAAATATAAATAACCTATAAAAAATATATAACCAGGTATATTTTTAAAAGCCAACAACAAATTTAATGTGAGTTTATTTTTCAAATTTCCAGTTTTCATTGCTGCCTTCAAATGATTACAGTAAAAAAAAAAATCAAAGATAGTATCATTGTAATTGATTATAACAACTAGATTCTTGTACACGATAATATGAATGTGTTAATACCTGATATGTTTAATGGTGGGAAAAATAGTGATTGAAGAAGAACATTATATTGTTGTGTGTAATGGTGTGTGCTTGGTTGGACAGCTGGTGATGATTCGACTGCTCGACAGCTGTAAGCTGTACGTACAGAACAAGAAGTCGAGTCTGACACATTGGCACCCAGTGCTGGGCTGGTTCTCACAGAAAACAGACCAGAGGTAGGTAGCCTTTTGCTGTATTCCTTATTTACCTGTTGTAAGAGCAGTAGGTAGTCCTTGAAAAAAAAGCCCAGACTAAAGGTTAAGTAGGCTGCTGCTGGGTAATTCTCCCAAAGTTGTGTAATTTCATGAATCTGTCAACACCGCAACCTAGAATCATCATTTCCTTGTTTTGGATATTGGATTGAGAAATGGATGTAATGTTCCCTGTATTGATGACTATTGGAATGTTTATAAGTTCCAGGGAACAATAAAATTCATTTCTTGATCTGTTGGGCTATTTCTTGCTCAAGCTAGTGCTCCACAACTGGTATGTCAAAGACCATGGTATGTGCTATCCTGTCTAAGGGATGGTGCATATAAAAGACCCCTTGCTGCTGATCGGAAAGAGTAGCCAATGTGGCAGCAGTGGGTTTCCTCGCTAACTATCTACATGGTCTTTAACCATATGCGTGACTCCATATAACCATACACCAATATTATCATTAAATAAAACATTTCCTTCCTTCCTTCATTTCTCGATCCATTATCCAAAACAAGAAAATGATGATACTAGGTTGTGATGTTGACACAACTGTGGGTGAATGACCCTACTATATTCTGTATTTACTACACGGGCTGCTGTGTTCTGTATTTGCTATAAGACTAATGAGTGGTTCTAGCCAAAAAACTAAAGATAGTAGCTTGTTGCTATATTCCTTATGTTCCACAAGCGTAGCTTCGTAATATTTATGTTTTTTTAGTTTTACATAAAACCAATTTGATCATATATGTTATGTCCTTTCCTCTTTTCTGTTATATTTTGTTCATAACTTCAGCATACAGCTGTTCATGTTTCAAATAAGCTGTGGTATTTGTTTTTTATTATAGTTAAACATGGTAACCACTATAAAGGAAATTTTATCTCTGCAATGATTTACAATTCAAAATAAAGTGTTTGTGACTCAGATGATCATTGTTATACAATATGGCTAAAAGGTTTTGCTTTTTAATGTTTATTGTTTAATCAGAGGTGTAAATTGCTTATTTCATTATCTGCTCAACTCTGACAGCATATATTGTTAAAAGAGATAATAATTTTCTTTAAATACATTTTAGTAGGCTGTATGGTATAATTAGATGAAGTGTCCACACTGTCAGTTTGTGTGTGTTGCAGTCTTCATGAAGCCATGCCGTTTGTCGTCAAGCAGCTGCAGTTGTTGTGGGGAGAGAAGATGATCCGCATCTTGTTTTCTGTCCTACTCGAGTATGTCGAAACCAACCAGCAGTCCGAACCAGGCTCACCCAAACAAAGTGAGGATCATTTGTATATTATTATTATTGTTGTTGTTGTTGTTGTTGTTGTTGTTATTAAATATATTATTATTATTATTATTATTATTATTATTATTATTATTATTATTATTATTATTATTATTATTTATTAATTATTAATTATTATTGTTGTTGTTGTTGTTGTTGTTGTTGTTGTTGTTGTCGTCGTTGTTATTACTCTATATTATTTGTCTCACATTTGTTCAGATTCTGATGATCAACTTCAGTGTCTCCGGAAGAAAGAAACCAAATACCTCCGGGAGTTTCTGGGCGACTTCCTGTCATGGCTGACACTCGATCACGACATACAGAACATACCAAAAATCGGACTGCTTCCGGATTTCCTTTTCTCTTACCCTTTCCAAGATTTGACCCGTGACGCCACCTTGCGGCCGTGCCAGTGTCTGCGCTGCAGAAACAATGAACTAACTCGCAGCTCCTCTCCAGATTCTGTTCCCTTTGGGCTCACCGGAAATGAGAGCCCGTGCAATGCGCAGAATCCGCTGTCGGACAGTCCTGGCTTTGAGAACCGCGAAAAGTTGTTTCAGTGCAAAGAGTGCGGAAAGACGTTCAAGAGGTCGTCGACGTTATCCACGCACATGCTGATACACAGCGACACTAGGCCCTACCCGTGTCCGTACTGCGGCAAGAGATTCCATCAGAAGTCTGACATGAAGAAACACACGTACATACACACAGGTAGGCGGGGTTCTCGTTATACGTAATAATAATATTATTGTGGTGGTAGTAGTGGTGGTGGTGGTAATAATGATAACAACAACAACAACAACAATAACAGTAATAACAATAGTAGTAGTAGTAGTAGTAGTAGTAGTAGTAGTAGTAGTAGTAGTAGTAGTAGTAGTAGTAGTAGTA
>JAUTBW010083412.1:0-10433 GCA_032361425.1 Peltospira smaragdina
ATTATTATTATTATTATTATTATTATTATTATTATTATTATTATTATTAATTTAACAATGCACTCGACACATTTTTATTAACAGTTATATTGATGTCAGAAATATTACCACATGAAGAAATCCTAGTGCAACGTGACAGGGATTGCTCTCAGATTGACTGTGTGTCAAGCGGGCATGTATACCACTAGGTTACCGAGCCATAACATTTCAAAGTGTGTTCATAACGCATTATCACTGAATAGCTGTGATATATAGCATTTGGCTATTTTTACAATATATCCAAAACACAAAATTTACATTATTTTTGTAATTCTTGCTGATTCGTTTCAAAGTGTTTGATGTTAAAACCTAACCTTCTGATGTGTTGAACCTAAAGCCAGTTCTTACACATTGGTGAAATATCCATATACTGTTAGAAAGGTGCAGTCTGATTGGCCAGGGCCAATATTAGTGGCAATATTTTAAATTATATTGGTTGGACTAACTTTGACAATATTAGCCTAACAGTCATAAATAATTTGATTGTATTGTATATTGTATTGATAGATCTGAAATGGGTTTGTGTTGGTCTTGTTCCATAACCACATTGCTCTAGCTAGTGCTCCACATCTGGTGTAGCAAAGCAGGAACAATTATTGGTAACAAAATAGGCACCTTTGTTAGACAACAGCTTGAGTCCTGAAAGGCTGTGGTTGTGCTGTCCTGTCTCTGGAATGGTATGTATAAGAAATCCCATGTGGCTAGCCAGACACAGCAACTCATGTGGCAGCAGCAATTTTCATTTCATATCTTAATAGTTCTTAAGACTTAACCATAAATATGTCCAATACCATATAACCATAATTAAATTTGAGGATGTGCAGTGTTAAAAACACACATTACCTATCTTATTTCCTTTTAGCACTTCCAGTATTTAGTGTAAAATAATACACTGTATTTGCTAAAATGAAAATTGGTTAAAGTGATCTTACAGTTGGAGAAAAAAAAATTACACTGCAAATTTTCACATAGTTAAACAGATTTGAAAAAAGAAAGAAAAGGAAATTAAAAGCATTTTGATATATTGCTCTGAATCAATATAAAATTATAAAGAAATAATTGTGTGAATGTTCTGTTCCAAATTCAGTTGTATTGTTGTTGATAACATACAACTGTATTTTCACCATGTCTGCTGTTTGATAAATTGCACCTTTTAATGGATTCTACTGCTTGTAGAATGAGCCTGAAAATATCTTCTGTCAAGGTTCAGAAATAAAAGCACAAAGATAAACAAATTTTATTGACAGCTTTGGCAATCATGCAACAAAATCAATGATATAACGGTCTTTATTGGATTCCACTTTTATCACCACCTCTTTAGCTATATTGCACAACTGAGTGATTTAATGTTACTTTATTGCTAATCAATTGAGTTGTGATATGTTTTTTCTGCCCCCTTCTGCCACCTGATACATTAAAACTTTTTACAATTAAGTTTGTTAACCTGATATGCAGAAATAATGCAGTTGAATTGATAGTAACTGATAAATAAATTTCAGTTAATGTATTAAATGAGAAACATTGGTTTTGCAAGGAGTTAATGTATGCATTTGATAAAAAGAGTGTGAGTGTTGTTGTTAAAAAAAATCCTAATAGCCTGTATAAGAACTACCCATTCTAAGAATGTCACTGTTTGCTCAACATTAATCTGCAACACTAAAGTCAGCATTCATTTCTACAGATGGCTAATCAGCTTCTAACTTCTAATGAGACGATAATAAATATATTGCAAACAATGATTTAAGGAATGTTAATTGAAATTATTTAGTCTAGTAAATATATGGTTCCATGCAAGATGCTTACATATAACAAATAACTAATGTATGCTTCTTGTTGTCATGTTTTTTATTATGTAATTGTAATGTTCTTGTAGTTTATTACATACCTGATCAGCCTTATTATACTAATACAAACATCAAAACCGTGCAGTAAAATAATTTGTATAGCACATGGTTTTAACATTATTATATCATTTAAGTTACAAATGACGTCAAATCTGCTTTCAGACTTATCAGTCTGTAACAGTGTATACCCAAACATATTAAAGATGTATTAAAGACAACAGTCATAGATTTTACAAAGCATGAAACATCTTTTGACGTTTACAAGAAATGTGGTCTTGCAGTATATATTCTTGCGCAAAATAAATGTGCAATAAATAGGAATAAGAAAAATAACGTAAGTGAGGTTCTGTATATACATGTTATAAATGTCTGTTTAATAAAAATCATAAAATAGTCATTGTGATTATCCATCTACCACACTGGCCACCAAGTAATGCAATTTAAAAAAATACAGAAGAAAAAGGCATTCTTTTTAATGTTTAGGAATTAAAATATTGCAAATTAATTATCGGTTTTCACTAAAATATTGTATTAGTTTTTTGTTTTTTTTTTAATCTAAAGTAATCAACTTAACTTCTGTTTTGGGATGTAAGGATGCATAATTGGAAAAAAGAGGACTATGTAATAATAATGCATTAACTGTTTTGTGTTTGTGTTCCAGCCAGTGTTCCATAACTGGTCTAACAAAGGCCGTGATGTGTGCTATCCTGTTGCTGATGAGAAAGAGTAGCCTATATGGCAGCGTTGGGTTTTTGTCTAAGTATCATAGTGGTCTTCAGTGGCCCATATAACTATAGATAAAATGTGTTAAGTGTGTTGGTAAATAAAACACTTCTCTCTCTGTTTTGTGTTGCAGCAATAGCCGCAAGTGGTGTAGAGGATGTGCGGGATGTGATGGACTACTACAGTCAGTTTGAAGACCCCATCGCAGCGTTCAAGGAAAACCAGAGGAAGCTTCAGGTAAGAACATGTGTTTCTGTAATACTATTTCTTAATGTATTTTTACAAAAAATCTGTTTTAAGTGTGATTCAATAAATATTAAACTGTTGAGTTTAGGGAGGTGTCTTTATCTCTTTGAAGAAGAGACTTTTGTAAAAACGTGTCTAGCATGTTGTAGATTTTCACAACAGTTGTTGGTCCTGGTGTTATTTTTTAAAGAGTTAGAGAAAATACTTGTTTAATAGTCTTGGGATGATAGAGCAGTTGTAAATTGCAATATTACGATATATAGTGAGAACACTGATTTTTTTTTTAATTATCATGTTACTGCGATTTATTTATTTATTTGTTATATATTTTTTACAACAATTTTTACATGTTTTTAAGTGAATCCATTGGGGTTTGAATGTTATAGAAAATTTTCTGATACCATTATGTTCATTAAAATTTTTAATCTGTTGATTTTGAAAATAAACAAAATAAAATGAATTAATACATCACTGAATAAATAAATTTATTTGTTTGTTTGTTTATTAAAAATATGGAAACAATTATTTAATTATATAAATAATGTAATAAAAATTACTTGGTAATAAAATTAAATAATAAATACAAAAACAAAAATAATAAACTAAAATAAATATACCTGAGAGACTTGTGTTTGTGTTTGCTAGGAGCAGGAACAGGCTCTGGCACTCCAGCAGAAGCAGGAAGTGAAGAAACCCGCCAGCAGCTGGGTTGGACGGAACTTCTTCAGAAGCTGATGGCCATTGGTGTTTGTCAGATGGTCACACTGACTTACCAGCTACAGACTGCTTCTTTAACTAGGTGCTCAGTCCACCAGCACCCATGGTGTACAGCTGAAACATGCCTATGTAACTTTTGTATCATGTTCATAACAGTAGTTATGAAACCTTTTATACACTTTGTATATTAGTTGTCAGATTATGTAAATACATTTTTAGTTTTATGTGTGTAAACCTGCAAGCAGGTTGAAATAATCAGTAGTTAAAATGCCATGAGTTTATTGACTGTATGTAGTTTGAGCTAATAAGATACTTAAAGTACAATAACATGGATTTAAGATTTAAAAATTGTACACATTTTGTAGCTTCCCAAAGGTTTTATTTTACAAGTTATCATCAGGTTAATTTTCTGCCATTCTTATCTAAAAACATTTAAGACAGAAACATTTTATGACAGCAGCCTATAAGAAGACCTGTTGAGTATGACTACAATTTTGATGTCAATACATAATTTGAAGTAGGACTTAGATATATTTGTTTATAAAACCAGTGGAAATTTATCTCATAGGCATAGAAGCAAGATATTGTTATTTATATATTTAGTTGATGTTTTTTCAATATGCTGTCTTTTTAGGTGATATTTATTTAAAATGCTACAAATGTTTTATAGAAAGAGAAAGGGAAAAGGTCATTTCATTATTTCAGTTAATGATGGGAGTAAATGAACTTTTTTGTTTGCTATGACTGTTTTGTCCTCAGATACATAATTTGTTATCAAGATCTTGACAAGCTGCATTTTATTTTAATCGAAGACAATAAATTTAAAAATCCTCTTTCATGTTTACTAGGACTGGTCCACACTCAGATACATAATTTTCAATAAAAACAAAACAAAACATAGCATATCTCAACTACACACACACACACACACACACACACACACACACACACACACACATTTTAAATATATTTTTTAATTTGTTACATAATTTTATTTTAATTAATAATTGTTCCATGAAATTGAATAACCTAATCATATAGTTTATTAAAAACAAATTATGTGGGAACTTTGCACAGAAGCATCAAAACATAAGCATCCATAAATATATAGATAATTGATTATATTGCATATAGAATAGCATAGCACTTCTGTCCTGGAATAGTTAATTTTTAATATCTTCCTGTCAGATTAGTAGTGACAAACAACACAAAAATAAACCAAAAATAAACCACAATTTTGTGAGCTAGCAGATTACAGGAACTCTTCAAAACCACTATATAAATAGAAGACATTTTAAGTGGTTGAAATGATCATAGATCACTGTTTATATTACTAGTATCTTAAGAACAGTATTATATAAATATTATGAATATACACTTCAGTCTGAATAATGGTAAATAACTTCTAAAAGTGCTTCTAATGAAATACTGTATTAAAAACTTCATTTATAATACTGAAATAAGAACAAACAAGGTTATATGATTACATAAACAAATAAACAAATAATTAATGTTTAATAAAACCAATCTTTATTATTTAAGAAGATGGTGTGATAATTTATATATTACACAATGTGGTTAGATCAGTCATTTGTAATGGATGTTCTCATACAGTAGGATGATGTAGGATTTCCATTGTGACATGCCAGTAGGTCACTGTGTCTTTTCACATCATGTACATTTTGATGCAGAGCTTCAAAATAGGTATTCTTTCTTTGTATTCTATGAAAATGCTTGCTTGTGTATAATATGCTATAGTGTGATTTAAATAAAGTGCTAGAGAAAGTAACATGTTTTTATATTTATTTCTGTCTAATTTTATTAGTAATTCAACATGCAGGATATATATTATTAAACATACAAAGAATTACATAGTTTTAGTTTTTTGTTGAGGGATGAGAGCATATGGTCGTGGTCATGTTTATCAGAGCAAGCTGTTACAGTGAGCATATGAAGTGGTGTCTGTTATTTAGAACAGAGATCAAGGTGACTGGTAGAGCTGCAAGGTACAAGTACATTTTGTGTATTTATTATGTGATTATGAATAGTGGCTTAAATAAATAGATGGCAAATACAACTATCAGTGGCAATGGCTGACTCACATGTTTGTAGCGATATCTCTCACCTTTTATGGCACAGACAGTCATTCCATCCATGACCATAACAAATTGGGGATGGAGATTGGGTGGATGGGTATGGTCTTTAGTATTTATATTCATGCTGCTGTTTTAGTGTTTGTTTTTAATTTATCAAGCCATATCTACTGTCCACAATATGACAGAAAGAGAAATGTTACATTTAATGACACACTCAACACATTTTTATATATGGTCAGGCCAACATGGCCTTTGTTACAGACAGGATAACACACCATGGCCTTTTTTACAGACAGGGTAACACACCATGGCCTTTGTTACAGACAGGATAACACACCATGGCCTTTGTTACGGACAGGGTAACACACCAAGGCCTTTGTTACAGACAGGGTAACACACCATGGCCTTTGTTACAGACAGGGTAACACACCATGGCCTTTGTTACGGACAGGGTAACACACCAAGGCCTTTGTTACAGACAGGATAACACACCATGGCCTTTGTTACAGATAGGATAACACACCATGGTCTTTGTTACAGACAGGATAAGTTTGCTGTTTATTTTTTTTAAATACTATTTTAATTTGAAGCAAAAATAACAGTTTAAAACTTGAATACATAATTGCCTGACAATATAACTTACCAGCATCTGAGTTATTGTATAGTTGTAAACAAACAGTATGCTTTTGAAGCAGGCCATCATAAAAACTTATGCTATAAAGAAAAGAAAAAAAAAAGTGTATGCTGAATATGTAATTTAAATTCATTATTGTTACCTGTTTGACAAGAGTTGTTGTAAGCTAAGATAGTATGAACTTTTACCTGGGTTTATTGGAAGATTGATAAAAGTGCAAACATATAAAAAATTTAATTTCAGTTAGTTTGTTTTTATTTTTAAATTGTTTATTGAAGGAGTTGGTAAAAACTGGAAAAATATGAGTGTATTGGAAACTTTAGTTACTGGGGGTGAGGGGTGTGGGGCAAGGGTTTGATTTGCCAAATATTATTTTTACTTTCATTACTCCGTATTACCCCCATTGTTTTGTTTCAGTTAGGGACAGCACCCTTCACACATACACCCATACAAACACATGCATGAACTTTGACCTGTTTGTTTTTAAAAACTGTTTATTGAAAGAGTTTATTGTGTTTGTTTGTCGGCTGTGTTATCCAAGCTGTGCACCGCCTTTCCCCAACACCATGCAGTAGTTACACATGGCCACTTCGTTTGGCCAGCAGTAAAACCAACACAGATGCTGATCATTTGTCTTAACCATGATGTCTGGTGGCATGGAGAATGCTTTCCCTCTCTGTAGCCATGACGAAGTTATGGAATAGTTGCACTGACAGAGACAATCAATACATGGGCAAAGCATAAGATGAGATAAATTTACTTTTCCGGGCATGTGTGTGACTTTCCCATAAGTTCATTCACCACTCATGCTTACAGTTATGCTGCGTAATGCACTTTGGCTGTCTGCTCCTTCCTGTAGAATTCTGCAGTTGCATTTTTTTCTTCAGTGTTTGGTGATTTATTGATGATGCAGCTCTAGGACACTGTGACCAAGGTAAGCCACAATTGTTTATTGTGTGCTAGGGTACTTTGTTTTTGAAGATTAAACTATTGAAAACTAATAATTCATTAAGTAGATAAAACATGCATGGTGTATTCTCTGGAAGTAAGGCAATGTAAACTGAAGTTTGATTTGTTTAATGACATGATAGATTAATCAGTTTACATGTTGTGGACAGTCTGATAATCTGATTTAAAAAAAAAAAAAAAAAAAAAAAAAAAAATTGATATTTAAATTTTTTTAAATTAGCATCATTATATTTATATAATAAATACATTTTACTATTGAAAAAAGGACAACTCAAATCATGGCTATAGTTATACTTGTATCAAAGCAATAAATGTTTATGTAATCAACATGGTATCTTTAGTTATTCTCTCTATACCAGTACACAGTATTTTATGGGTCACTGGGTCATATACATGTATTTATCAAATTTTATGTATTAAAAATTACAGTATGATAATAAATTTATATTTGCATAAATATAAACATTACTATACCTAAACATAAGGTAAACAACAATAAACAGAAGCAAAACAAACACAAGGAAACAATAACACTTAATTATAAATTAATTTTTTCAGAAATCGGATTCATCTTTCTTTACTTTTAAGTTGTTTGTGTGTGTGTGTGTGTGTGTGTGTGTGTGTGTGTGTGTGTGTGTGTGTGTGTGTGAGCTTTTGTTTGTATGGATGAACAAATGTGTTTATAAGTCAATACATTATAAATCTTTGATTTGTCCCATAGTAATCGGTATAGTGTATTTATTTAAGGTTTACTCAGCACATTGTTATACCTAAAGGTATAATATCAGTGATGTCACATGGTCAATCTGAGATCGATCCCTGTCAGCTACTAAGGATTTTTTTTTTTTTTAATAAATAATAATAAAAAAATAAAATAAAAAATAAAATAAAAAAAAGATTCTGACACTGCTATAACCATTGATATAAAATATGGTGAGTGTGTCATTAAAATAATAAATATTTATATTTGGTGGGTTTGTCTACATATAACCATCACGATGGCTGCTGCTGATCAGTACTTTGACCGTGTAAATGATTTTTCTTTTTTCTTCTTTTTTGTGAAAGTTTTATCTAACTTTCATCTGAGTGTAAGCAATGGACTTAACAGCAGTAATAGCAACACAAATGGGCAGATATGCCATTATTCTGGTAACTGCAGATACCATTACTACCACAGTGATTCATAAATTCATGCCATCAACTAACCTCTACATATACAGATCCAAGTTTACTAATCCAGTCTTGAAATGGCAATCTTCCATCAACTAACCTCTACATATACAGATCTGAGTTTACTAATCCAGTCTTGAAAAGGCAATCTTCCATCAACTAACCTCTACATATACAGATCCGAGTTTACTAATCCAGTCTTGAAAAGGCAATCTTCCATCAACTAACCTCTACATATACAGATCTGAGTTTACTAATCCAGTCTTGAAATGGCAATCTTCCATCAACTAACCTCTACATATACAGATCCGAGTTTACTAATGCAGTCTTGAAATGGCAATCTTCCTCAGATATTGAGTCCTGTGATGACTGATCACCTGGGTGACAGTTTTCTTATAGATGGTGCACCTGGTGGAGGATCATGAAGTCATCAGAGCAAAGGCTGTGGCATGTGCTAGCTTTGTCGATAGTATATAAGAAAAGACCCATTGCTGCTAATCAGAAAGAGTAGTCTATTTGGATGCACTGAGTTATAAAATTTTTTACTAATCTGAATGATATTAACAATAAATATTGTGTCAGATGACCTTTTGTGTTGGGGTGTCGTTAAACATTAATTAATTAATTAATTCATTCATTGTAAAAATACTTGTAAACAATCGAGCATTTTAATTGTTAATCACAAGTGGTTCATTCTACGATATACTTTGTCCAAAAGTCAATGAACAAATTTTTATGCTTGCTGACGTCATTATATTATGTGTTTACGTCATTATGTCGTTGTCTTTAAAATGTTTGAATGCAAAACTGCATTATTATGATAGTAATTTTTTACTTTTTAAAGATTAGTTTACATTTTAATCCTCAGTGATAAAAGGTATTTTACAAAGGAGATAACCAGTTTCCATATATTTTTCTTCGTAGGGGATATCTTCTAATTGACGGTGGATAGGCGGATGACCAGCTTGACACTACGCATCTCGGTGCTCATTCACCTATCCACCATCAATTAAACAATGTCCCCTCTCAAAGTAAAAAATGTAAACGTGATCTCCTAATTGTACCCATAATTAAAGTGTTTTTTTAACATCATGTTAAAAAGAAACAAAGCTACTGACAGTGAATGTTTTAATAAAATTAAATATGATAAAATAATTGAATATCACATGAAGAGCATTTTGAAATGCATGTTGCATTGTTGAGTGGTCTGATGTTTAATCTAGTTTGTTTTTTGTTTTTTAACTTATGATAAATGTACATTAATACTCAATAGCACAATAAATATGAATTTTAGTGAATATCTGATCAGTGGAGGTTACTGTTCATGTTCCCCATTTATACAGAGTAGTCTCCCCTTCAGCAATATTAAAAAGTAATTTTTAAATTACATATCTATATCATAATGACATTAAATTCACTTATTTAGGTATTGCAATTTTTTTTATGTATTTACTTTAATATAGCATTTAAAATGAAATAGAAATAGTTTCTTTAAAATGTGAAACTCATCCCATTCAGCATTCTATATTACGGTAGGTATGGAAGGCTCCAGTTCTCTCAAAAGCTTCTGAACATTAGATTGCATATTTTCTCATGCTTGTGAGATTTTACACACCTTTCTATGGCTCCTGAGGTGTGTGGCCATGTCAGACGTGTGCTATAACAGCTTGCTCTGAATGTGCACATAAAACAAGTTTAATTTAATTTACACCGTGGTTAACAACAAAAACCTGTTCATACCAGACATGGCTTGATACATGCAGCATTTGACATAAAGAAAATAGCACTTATAAGATGAAAATATCTTATCTTGTTATTGTTTTTAAGCATAATATAAAATAGATGCACTTTATTCACAGAATTCGTGTGCTGCATTTTCACAGAATGGAAAACAATTCCACAACTCTCTCTCTCTCTCTCTCTGTCTCTCTCTCTCTGTCTGTCTCTCTCTCTCTCTCTCTCTCTCTCTCTCTCTCTCTCTCTCTCTCTCTCTCT
>JAUTBW010083523.1:0-10431 GCA_032361425.1 Peltospira smaragdina
AATAATAATAATAATAATAATAATAATAATAATAATAATAATAATAATAATAATAATAATAATAATAATAGATGTTGCTTTATTATTATATACATGTACAATTATATTGGATTTGACTGTAAACAGTAATTACTGGCCAAATAATGTTTAAACAGTGCACCTTTTGCTTTACAATAATGCAGCTGATTAAACATAAATTAAGTTTTAAACTGACTTGTCTAGGGTAAACAGTCCAGGGTCAAATTTGTTTGGGGCTAAACGCCTCCTATAATAATAATAATAATAATAATAATAATAATAATAATAATAATAATAATAATAATGTATGATTGTTATATCAGTGACACGTTTTTACTCAGCCGTATGTGTAACAAGTAACGGACACGACTGGCAGTAATCTTTTGGGAGGAAATAAAGAGTAAAATGATATTTTTTATGGATTAACATACGGCAAAGTAAAACTGACTTCAAATGAAGTAAATGTTTGTGCGATGTATGTGTTTCAAATGTTGTGGTTTAAATTGATAAGGTATTTTAATTTATTCACAGCTGGACTAAAATGGGTCTATAATACATGATTATTAAAGAAATAGAAAGCACTTTCAGAAAGGGAAACACACTTCATTTAAATACTGTGCATGCATCAAAAACCAGACTTGCTCCAAATGTAAATGCAAACTTACTTGCTTGGCATATGGCAGTAAACAAATAGAGTATTAAATATGAAAGAGGTGTACATTATTACAGTGTTACCATCCCGGCAGGCTGCTGCCCTTACGTCTATACCAATAATAAAAGAACCAGTTAACAAATGATAGGGTGTTGGAGATCCAGTCCATTGTTACTTTTAGTGTAAGCACTTTGCCTTTACTGATTTTACACGAGTCTTACTAATTAGGGGAGATAGTGTGACTATGAAAGTTTCAAAGTTGCCAGAGATCAGCGACTGCAAAACTCACCCAGTGTAGTAATTGTTTTAAATGACTTGATTTTAAGGCAGTCAATTTAAGGCACTTACATACTGGTCAAAAACACCCAAAGCGCTTACATAGGCTATGGGCAGCGGCCCGCTACGCAAAAGTGCCCTGGGGAAAGCTCGGTTTCTTAATGCTGTGATAACAATAAATGCTGTAACTGATAACACAACTACGTGATTTTATATATAATGTCATTACTGAAGATGAATTTATGCAGAGTTCATCCAAAGTTACAGTAGCTGGACAGGACTTTAGAGTTCCGGATTACATAAAATCTGATTTAGACAAGAGTCCACTGTATGTGTTTTCGATTTATTACGAAAAATACTTTTTAAAATGTATACTACTAGTATATTGTATTATGTTCATGTTACAGTAAATAGTTTATTTCATAGTTTGTAAAACAGAAACTGTCATATCCACCTGTTAATATAACATTCAGTCAAGTTTTATTTAATGACACTCTCAACACATTTTAGAGTTATATGGCATTTGACATTTGAGATCATTCAGATAATGATAAAGGAAACCTACTGCTGCCTCTTCATGGGCTACTCTTTATCATTAGCAGCAAGGGATCCATTTCTCAGGGCCTTGTATCAAAGCATAACAACATACTGTTATGGCTGTCATTAAGTACACCTCATTCTGATTGGTTGGTAATGATGTAATCCTGATCTCATTTGGCATCTGATGTCATGGCATTGAGAATACTTAGCTGTTTATACAAGTTGTAAACATTATCTGGAATGTTTCATTGGCAAGACAGTTTGATGGTCATAAATAGAACATTACATTCATGTCTGTGACAGACAATGTAGTGTTTGACCCAGCAGAATACTAGTAAAGTGTTTCACCAGTAGAGTATTTCACCTAGTAGATTGTTTCACCCAGTGAAGTGTTTTACCCAGTAGTGTTTCACCCAATAGTGTTTCAGCTTTTTACTTGCAGGTGTGGAACAGGTGGAGACAATAGAGCTAGGAAAATACAACTTCCGCCACATCGACCTGAAAGACCACCTGCAAAGTCCACTGGACTCCCAGGTACAGGCGTGTGTGTTATTTCTAAAACTGTTATGACTTAGGTGTTCTCACTGTGGGATATATCTGGATATCATAGTGGTTTAAGTTGTCAATCTAAAAAATAAGGCTGGTACCGGCTCCCACCTAGAGCATGTTTCTAACGACTTAGTGGATAGGTGTAAGACCACTACACCCTCTTCTTTTTCACTAACCTCTAATAGAGTTACTAAAAATGTCCTGTCTGGATAGACAGATGAGGCACCTGAGGTGATGGCCAGGACAGGCATGTGCTGTAACTCCTTGCTGTAAATGTGCATGTAAAACAAGTTTACCTAACTGATGCATTGCACTGATATGTTGTATTTGATACTACAATCTACCAGATAAGACTAAAATTGTTACAATTTGGGCATTGTCACTATGCGATATATGGGCACTTCAGTAGTCTAGTGGTGTATGCGCCTGCTTGACATAGTCACTAGGATTATTTTCTAATTAAAATGTTTCCAACACCGATATAAACATTAATAAAATATGTTGAGTGCATCATTAAATTATAATATTAAAATAAACTGTCCAGTGGATCACACCAACTTTACATACAACTCTGGTAGTAGTATTAACAAAAATAAGACTAAACTTGTTCAGATTTAGGCATTCTCACTATATGATATATGACACCAAGTTGTAGCTTGTGTGGATGCCATAATAGCTTAATGGTGAAGGTGTCATTGGACCAAATCAAATTACATTGGCCGTAATGCTAATGTTTCTTAATAAAAGTAACAGATGCAACGTATCAAGCTGCCAGAGCAATATACCCACAAAGAGTGTTGCCCCTCCCATTCTTTAATAAGCAAAGAAAATATGGGGTCACGTGGCATTTTATGAACTTACAGGAAGTTTACAGTGGCAACCGTCCAGTTTGCACAAAATGTCCGGTCAACAACTACCAAGTGTCACCTGTGTAATAATTGTTCAACTAATAAAAGGTGACCAACTGACAGGGAGGATGCCACACTAATTACACAAATAAACAAACTGGCATGTATCCACCAATCACAGCTGTAGCTGCATTTTATCCGTATAATTTTGACGATACACCTTCAACTTTGACCTGCCAGTCACATGATTTGGTACAATATTACCTGAAAGCGTCTGTCTATCATGCAGTTGATCTTAGATTGATCCCTGTCAAGTAACCACTGGGATCAAAATAATGAAGACTTCATAGTCAAATATTTTCAGATGTTGTTGTTTTTATCCTATTAAATAACATTCTTTTTTAACACTGTGGTTTTTTTTTTTTTAAGTTTTAGATGGCAGTGGTCTGTCTTGGTTTTGGTCTAATTAAAGTGTGTCTAACTACGATATAACCATTAATTAAAAAATTAGTATTTGTTTGAAGTACCTACAAAAATAAGACTAAAATTGTTACAATTTAGGTGTTCTCACTATGATGTATTGCATTGACTGTACCATTATGTTTTTGATTTTAACTTAAATTCCTGTTACGGGACTCCCCTAATTTCACAAGCAACCTTAGATGACCCCTAATGGAGTAAGTCCAGTGAGAACCCTGGATTTAGTAGGTGTTCTAATTGTAAACATTTTTATTTTGCACAGCTTTACAGTTTTATATAGTTTTGAATTTTTGATGCATATTTTATGGTGACACCTTCCAGACACCCAGTAGCTGATCTAATTTTTGTGCTGGAGTGTGGTTAAGCATTTGAATAGCACAAGCGTAAAATTATCAAGGTCCATTTAAAAACACACAGTCTTTACTATGTTCCTGTAGTAACATAATATTCACGTTTCAGGCTTGATGCCGTTTTAAAATGATCATGGTACATATATAAGTTGAAAATAGAATATAAAAGTTTAAAATGATCATAGTCCTTAGAATAGGAAACACCTATATGAGGTGACTATTTCAGCCAATGTGACCCTATCATTTTATGTTTGTGTTCTTCATTTATTTTGTAGAGGGAAATGGAAATATATTTTCATGTCCATACACATCTGTCTTCTTGTGCTCTTAATTAATTAAACTTGTTTTACGTGCACATTCAGAGCAAGCTGTTATAGCACACGTCTGTCCTGGCCATAGTTCAGGAGCCTGAGCTGTCTGTATAGGACAGGAGGTTAACTCGCTCTGGATGGGAGCCGGTACTGAGATACAATCCCAACACCTACCAGCCTAATTTTTCAGACCGACAGATTAGACCTCTATGCCATCGAGGCCAGTTAGTGATTGAAGTCGGGGCCAAGCTAGAAGTAATGCATTTAATGCGACTGTGTTTGTGTTCCAGGAAAAGGTTTTATCAACTTTGTGTAACATCATTGACAGCAGCGACCCAACAGTAGAAGCTTTTCTAGTGAACCTGGAGGGGACCTCCATAAACAAACACATGAAAATCCAGGTAAGCAGATTTATTATTATTATTATTATTATTATTATTATTATTATTATTATTATTATTATTATTATTATTATTATTATTATTAATAGAGATTATTACATGAGTGTGAGGTTCATATGAAAATTATAAAACGAGTTTGTGAACTGAATTATTCCCCAAGCGAGAGCGAGAGGTATAACAATTCGCAAATAAGTTTCATAATTTTCGTGCGAACCTTGCGCAAGTGTTACAACACGATACAACAATATTTTTTGAAAGAATAAGAAAAAACTAAACACCCAACAGAACTAATCACTTTGTTTAGCTAATGTGATGTCACCGAAGGACCATCGCTGTAATGTTGTACACATAGAAAATAGTTTTAAATAATGTCATGTGAAAATAGGCCCATCTTTTAAAACATGAATAACGAATGCTATTCATCCTGTAACACAATGTTTGTATATCAAGTAAAAAGTAGCATCCATATTTTATATAACGTCATTGCAAATGGCAAAAAACACGGTTTGACATCATGATTTTAACTGAATCTTATCAACACATTGAAGTGAGACGTCACATTAGCATAGGCAAGGCAAATTGTTATTACATGTGTACTTCATGTGGCAATTATTAACTTGGTTATGTTGAACTCTATGAATAATAATTATTATTATTATATAGTTGTTTTTATGTTCTTTTTTTGTATGTTGTATTTGGGGGCTGTACCATTTTTTTTAAACTGTTAATATAAAATGTGTTGAATGCTTAATTAAATTAAAAAGCAAATTAATTAATTCTTAATGTTGCCTACTCTGTTTCAAACTGTTTACCTCTTAATCACGTGGGCTACTTAGTAGCCTAGTAGTGTATGCGCCCACTTACATGCAGTTGAACCGAGATTGATCCTTGTCATACACCAGGCAACTAGGGATATGTTTTTGACCAATTGTGATAACGTCGCATAAAATATGGACATTACTTTTAACTTGATATTTTCAATGCCAATATAACTTAATAAAAATGTGTTGAGTGCATTGTTAATAACATTTATTTTATTTTATTCTTAATAATGCTGCCTGCTGCTTGTGTTTCAGACAGAGGAGCGGTCCGTTCTGTTCCTGCAGGAGGAGAACAGCTTTTTGCACACCCAGGTGGCAATCAACTCGAAGATGAAGGGAGCGCTGCAGTTCAAGTCAGTGTCGGCGACGAGCAGCGAGGTGTGTTTGTTCCCTGCCGACACCGACACTCAGCTGTGCAAGCAGATTGCACTCAGCCTTGCTCAGTGTCGACAGCACGCTTGAGATACACTCAACACACAATCCAGATGTATTCTAAAGGCTTTGGGGGTTAACTGTAGTCTGCACACCTGTCAGTTGTAAACTATAAAAGACGACAAGACTCAAGACATGCACTCCAACTGTGTTCTACTGGCCATAGGGGTTTACCTGTAATCTGCACACCTGTCAGTTTTAAACTCTAACGAACGTCAAGACTCTGACGAACATTTACCTGTAATCTGCACACCTGTCAGTTTTAAACTCTAACGAACGTCAAGACTCGAGTCACTCACTCCGGTGTCAGTGCTTATAAACTTTAAAGTCTGAACTTTATAATGTCAAAACACTCACATTCAAAATAGCATTACGATAAAGTCTGGACTTTCAGTTTTATAATCATGGGATCATATGTAATTCTACTGGCTGTGGGGGTTTACCTGTAATCTGCACACCTGTCAGTTGTAAACTCTAATGAATGTCAAGACACCAGACACTCAGTCTGGTATCCGCACTTATAAACCTTAAAGGCTAGACTTTAATATCGTGTGAGTGCCATTCAAATAGCATTACATTAAAATCTGGGGCTTCATTCTATGAAGCGATCTTAGCTACGGTTGATCTTAACTACTTACGGTGGCCGTTATGGTTGCCAGCCTTAAATGTTACAAGCGTTCCATGAAGCAACCTTACGGCATCTGTAAACCCCGCTCTCACTAAGATCACGACATTACCGGTAGCTACAATTAAAATCTTCTAATCATAAAAATAAACAAATCCTTGGTAACAACCAAGAGTTAACTCCCATTATTGACTGATGACAGCAAAGGCCCTAATTATTTGTAGCAATATATTGATATAATAATAATAATACCACCACCACTCATACAAGAAAAGGAAAAACATCAAAAAACTAAAACATTTATATTTAAAGACATAACTATATGAATCAGTATACCGCCCTCCCTCCCTCCCTCCCTCCCCCAACTCTCAGAAATATGGGGAGGCACATGTCCTCAACCTGCCCCCTCCTCTCAGTTCCTACAGCAATGAAAAAAATAAAATAATAATAATCAAATCACATAGAAACAAACAAACAAATAAACAATAATAATGATAATGGTAATAAATAAAGAAAGAAAGAAATAGGTAAAGAAAGAAAATTAATCGAAAATAGTACGTAGCATATTTATGTGGCAACAACAAGTTTCCTTTGGTCCTTGAACTTGTGTCTGATACCATATAAGTGTAAATAAAATGTTTTGAGTGCATTGTTAAATACTCTTCTCTGGTTTACTTCTGGATATAGTGTAGCATAAACCTCTCCCCTCACCCACTGAAGGAAATCTTTGACTTTCCCTTCAAATATTAAACATAATAAAATACACAAACATAGTGTTTGTAGTTAAAGGTGTATGTGCTTTCATGCATATGACAATGTGAATGTTCTATTAAAATTGATAATTTCTAAGCAATTAACAAGACATTTCTTTCTTTTTTTAACGTATATTATAACATAATATTTATAAATTATGGCTTATCTGATTTGCATATGGACATATTTATTTATTATTGGGAATTTAGAAAAGTAAGAATGTTCTGGGTCATTTTACTAAAGTGACAAATCAAATATAGTAATATAAATTTTAGATTACGGAATGTATTGGTTTTTATGATGTGAATTTATCTACACAGTTAATATTTTGCAATCACTGAAGAACGAAGAAAAACTTACGGATCTATTCTGTAGAAGCATGTCATTGGTTTACACGAGGTTGAGTGTAAAGGATGTGAAGAATGGCATATGTAAACTGTCTCGGAGTTTGTTATTAAGTTTTATGAGTGAAAAACAAATAATGCTGAACGATAATTTTACTGATAGCTGAGGGGCCTCATTAAGATTTCTTTTCAAATATGGCTGTTGTTGTTAGGCCTACTATTACTATTACTATTTATTATTATTTATTATCTGTGAAATATATTTTATATTCCTTATTGTTTATTCATTTTAATTTTATTATTATTATTATTATTATTATTATTATTATTATTATTATTATTATTATTATCGCAAATACCATAATTACGTACAATATATCAAAGATTTCCATCAAAAGGTCATGAAAATGCTTTGCAAAAGTTATGGAAAGTCATTGAAAGTCATGGAATTTGATTGGTGATGAAGTGTATGAACCCTGTAAGATCGCTTTGTGGAACAAGCCCCAGGACTTTAATAAGCATGGGGCCACGTGTAATTCTACTGGCTGTGGGAGTTTACCTGTAAACTGCACACCTGTCAGTTGTAAACTGAAATGAATGTCAAGACTCAAGTCACCACATGGAAATGCCATTCAAATAGCATTACATTAAAATTATGGGCATTATTCACAAACTATAAATTCTGCCTGATAACAGTTTGTAAAATTATGTTTCACACGTAACATAACTTTACATCAGATCATTGGCTGAAAGCAGCGTCTCTGATGTCATGGACCAGTGATTAGATGTAGACCTAGTACTATGCTTAAATCATAAATTTACACCCTTTCATGAAGCACCTGGTCTTGCGTTTTATAAAAATGGGGTCAGATGTAAATCTACTGGCTTTGGGGTTTACCTGTAATCTGTAAGCTATACATATTTGTATTATCAATATTCTTCATGTAACTTTAAGGATATAATAATACATACACTAAATATCCCCCATAGATACATACCTGGTACACAAAATGCCTTTCATATACAATGAAACCCCTCAAAACCAGACCAGAAGTAAACCAGAATCATCTCAAAACCAGACATTGTTCATGGTCCAGTGATTTGTTTTTTTAACAAGAAAGTGGATGCTCTAAACCGGGAACCCCCCTGAACACCAGAAGAATCATCTGAGCCCAATGTGTTTGTTTAATTAAAATTTTACCCCAGAATACCAGATGGTCAGACTGATGTTGATCATTATCATACTACGAATACCTGCTCAGCCACTAATGTGATCATGTAAGCAGAACAAATACACAATCACAGTCTCCAGTGTCAGTTTTGTATTTGTCAGATGCCACTTAAAGAAATAATAAAAAAATTTGTGTGTGTGTATATAAATGGAAACACCTGTACTTGTATTCTGTTCATTCTAAGCAAGCTTATTTTCATAGTGTAAATCTAATTCTCATGGTTACACAAATAACGGCTAAGTTTATTTAATAAAAGTGTTAGACAAACACTTTGCAATTCACAAAGATGAATGTTTTTCTGGATAGTTCAGGAACTAGAGAGTTTGGCAGAAGCAACGAGTATGAAACAAGAGATGAGAAACAATGGATGCGTTTCTCAACTTGATTATTTTGATTATTTCTTTGCTGTGTTTCTATAAATCATTAAATGTTAAGCTTATTTGATTGTATGTATATATTTGAGTTTTATTAGGACTGTTATCCACATCAGTAGATGTCGGCTTCAGATGTTATCCATACACAAATGGTGTGTGTGTAGGCAGGGGACATTTTGTATGTGTATTTAACACTTACAAAATATCCCTTGCCTACACACACACACACACAAACACACACATTCTGCCTGATGACAGATTAACACATTGACTGCTACCTATAAGTATAATCATAAACTGAGTGAACAAAAGTTTGCCAGTACGAGTTATAGAACAGTCAGTGCTGTATCATGTTATGTTTATTATTACGGCAAGGAAGATAACTCATTTGGTGCAATTCTTGGCAAATACGACCAACATCAATGTAAAAATTTAATTATTTTTTACCAATTGATTCATTACCAAGTGACTGAAGTACACAAATGTGTGAAACTGGATTACTTAAAAACTTCAAATATTAAATGTACAAATCATTTTACATTACTATCATATACACGTCTGTAACGGAGAAATGTAAAGAATATACCTTTTTAAATTGCTGCCCTGTGCTTATTAACCTTAAAATGAAGACTTTAAGTTTTATACACTTGGGCGTGACTGCATATCGTCTTCAGATGTTATGTACATACTTCTATGAAGTATTAGTAACAAATGTAATGTGTCACTGTACATTGTAACTTATATACATGTATATATACATATATATAAGTATGTAGATCAATGATCTTTATACAGCTACTTATTTGTATATTTTATTACACTGGGGAACAATTTTGAACATAATTTCTGTTGACTTTGATTTTTCACTTGATTTAGACTAAAATTGGCATGCTGATTTCAAAAATATGTTTTCTTCTATCACGACAAGTTTTGTCTCCACAGCACACCCTCTGAATAAGCAAAATTGCATTGTCCATAAGTAATAGGAATGGTCAAGTTGAAGTTCATGTTTTACAACTGATTAGCATTATACACAATAAAATACAATATATACAAGTTGATGTATTGAATAATGGGGGAGAGTGATTTTAGTATGCCGATTTTGCTCATTTATGTACATTAAATGGATTGTAACAAACATATACCGGTACATAAAATTTATATGAAAATAGCTATGAAATAATTAGTAATAACAGAATAATATTAACATCTGATTTGATCTACGGTATATCAGTATTTTTCTAGATGACTAAGTTCCTTGTTGTTCTCTGATATTAATAATGGTAAGGTTTGAAAATATTCAGGCGTTTATAGTAATATGTTTTAATGAATTTTATTAACTAATTATATATTGGGCACTAGAGGATAAAGTGATACCCATCTTCTGTTTCATTTTGATTACAAAGTGTACATTTTCTCTCTCAT
>JAUTBW010083634.1:0-10430 GCA_032361425.1 Peltospira smaragdina
GTTGTAAGGATTATATCATATTATGCATCATCGGAAGTTACACCGGCAAATGCAATTGTCTGCTGTAAATGGTCAATTCATGGTATCCCTCTAGGAAAGTTATATATATCACGTGACCTCATCGTACTAGTCCTTTTTACTTGCGTGTATCCTTAGCGAGCGAGGTATGGTATATGAGATTTTAAAATCTGTTAAAAATCTTTGAAACTATAAGAAATCTGTCAATTAATTATAATTTTAATTAACAAGTAATATATAATAATCGATATGTGTAGATTATTTTAGTTTTTTTCGTGATATTTTGTCACATTTTACTTGTTATAATTTCATCGACTTGCGACATCTTCCACGTTGCCACCGGCCATGTCGACACTTTTTCCTTTTCTTTAACTTTATTATATATTTATTGATTACAATTACAAAGCGTACAAACATATTAGGTAACCCCATTTTACTTATATTAATGAAGTAATTGAAAAAATCTACGAAGTGAAACGTTTTGAAGCCTTTCTTCACCTGCTGTCTGGAATTGCTCGATTTCGAATAGATTGATTGTACACGCAGACGCCCCGATTATTGCGTATTAACGATTACACCAAACACCGTGCTCAAACATTGTTTTATATAGGCTAAAAAAATGGGTAGATACGTTTTTTTTTGTTTCAACCGTATGTAGTGTTAAATAAGATCTATTTACTTAAAGCATAATCTGAAGTGCCATGATCATATGACATGATCATGGGATGGAATTTTCTCAGTTTGGCATGGTAACGAGAGTAATGAATGGATTTTAGCCTACATGTGAATATACCAAATGGTCTACCAGTTTGAACATACTGACATTGAAGAGCTGGGCTGGATTCCCATTAGGCTAACTAGTTTATAAATATGGCTGAATAAATCTGTAAAATCCAGTTGGACCCTGCTAACCTTGCACATCAGTTAAGTGTTATGCTTGGATTACGTAGATTTTGGTTATAAAGTCGGCAATGGAAGGAAATATTCTTGTTTTCCACCCACATTTCCAAAACTTCCCCGTCTTAATATAGGCTAAACCTGTTAACAATTCCAGTGGGTTTTGTCTCTGAAATCTGTTTAAATAAATGATCTGAATATCAAGAGGAATTAAAAAACCAAAGGACCAAGTATTCATAGTTATTATGCATTGTCGTTACTGGAACTTTGTCATCGAGGATAGTGAGATAGGATGAATGTTGGGATATTAATATGGAGAGATTTGGTACTCAATCCTGTAAACTAATAGATGATCCTCTTATCAGCCAGGGTATAATCTAGCGTCCCTCTACAGTGAGATTAGGGGAAATGAGCCTTAAAAGGGGGAAAATAACTGACATAGTAAATAAATATATCTGACTGAGAAAAATCGAAAGTAAATCCTATACCCAAAACTAGTTTCTTGGATCAAGTTACATGTACGGAACTATACAGAGAAATTTTAATGACATTTGGATGTAATTCTGTATTACATTGGGAATGTACCTTTAACAAAATGGGGCCTGTAACCGGCCCCAAGTTGCATAGTAGATAAACCCTGCCAGCAAGTCCCATCAGTGAATGTTCATGTATGCCTGCCGTGACAGAAAAATTATAATAATTGACGCTACATGGAGGAGGGGGGGGGGGGGAGTTGAAGATAAAAGGTAGAATGATTGTTAAAATGTTTGACAGCTTTGTTTTAATTTGAAGCTGTAAGTTATTAATCTTATTAATCCATCTTCAAAAAATGGTTCATAGTAGTTTAAGAACCGATCCGGTCCGTTGTTTAACATTTGGATATTCATGGGACCTGATTTCTGAACAGTGGTTTCCCGTACACCATCTGACCAAATTTTAAATTGGAATTGTTTTCAGCCGTTAAATAAGACTATTTTGTGGCCAAATACAATGTCTGTCAATAAACACTTCACCTGCGTATAAACATATCCAATCATTATGCAACCATAAATATCCATGTGTGCAAAACAAATATGCTGTAATTAATCTCATTAATCAGTTATCAGACTTCAAATCCATGATAGTGCGCAACCTTGACATTCAGCAAATTTAATTTTGGTCATTTTAAAATGCGCATTCGAATTTTGGCAGAACTGCTATAATTTAAGAAAATTTCATACCAGCAATGGAATGGCCTCCCAAAATAGAATTGTAGTAGCTTACACAAATGCAACTAAGTAATTGTGTTAAGATCAGATTGAAACTTGATTGGAATCTGCAGTTTAAATTGACCTGAATAATTCTGTTTGCCAAATGTCGAGGTTGGATCTACTGTATAGCATAATGGCCTCACGGGATTAACGTTTGAGGTCCAAATGTGAAATTACGGACTGAATACGTTATCTTAAACAACTAATGACATAGCACAAGATGTTTACCGATTTCATTTTGTAATTGTGGCACTAAGATTTGAAAATAACCCACTGATAAAAAAAAAATGACCTGGGATTAATGCCTTAATACAGCAAAGTTCCTCAATAGCCTAGTGGTAATACTGCATTTGGACATGGAATTTATCCATCTGGTAGGCATTATGGAATTTCTAATTGAAAACTTCAACATTGATAGAATACCTCGATCTATGAATGCTGTTGCAAAATAACAATTTGGAAATGGGTTTTTGCTTTTGATACTCGTTACTGAAAACGTAGGACGTACAGGTTTCAAGTTTCTTTTTCTGAATTTAGGACACCTCTGACCAGTCAACTAATCGTATTTATATTTTCAGCTTGGAACGAAAACTTAACTAGCAACCATGGGAAAGGAAAGAATTCATGTGAACATTGTTGTGATTGGTCATGTCGACTCCGGCAAGTCCACGACTACTGGTCATCTGATCTACCAGTGCGGAGGAATAGACCAGAGAACGATAGAGAAGTTTGAGAAAGAGGCTGCTCAGGTATGCTTACGTTGGAATTTCATAAAATAATGGCATGGGTAATTTAGAATCTAAAGTAATTACTGATGTGAAATCCTTTAAAAAATAAAATGCAGAGTATTTACTACATGTTGCTTTTCATAATGCTAGTCATTTGGAGTTAATTTTTGTTTTAATGCAGAGCATATGTTGCTTTTTAAAATTACATTTGTTGATTTTACCATATTTTAACACTGATTACTATTACTACATACTTGTTACCCTTTTGCTATCGAGGGATATCATCAACACTAATGTCAAATTTCGCCATTTTGTTTAAGCAAGGCAGGTCTCCTGTGAACTTTTGTATGTGACCTAGATGTCAATAGTACTGTAATACGTCAATTGTGGAGTGTACCAATTAAGACCTAACATGACTGGATCGTTTTTTTCTTTGAATAATAAAAATATTCTCAACATAAGAAATTAAATGGTTTTGTCTTTTATAATCTTTCAGAATAGTGTAAAGTGTTTTCAAGTAGGCGTTATGCATATAATCTTGTTAACAATAAACATGCTTCATTGAATGTACTTGTGCTTTCAGATGGGAAAGGGGTCCTTCAAGTATGCCTGGGTGTTGGACAAACTGAAGGCCGAGCGTGAACGTGGTATCACGATCGACATTGCCCTGTGGAAGTTCGAGACTACCAAATACTACATCACTATCATTGATGCCCCAGGTCACAGAGATTTCATCAAGAACATGATTACAGGGACATCACAGGTAACATTCACTTGGATCTTGCAAATGCTGTCATAATGTGATTTTTATATATATTGGGTGTTAGACCGTTGTCTTTATCACATTAAAAAATGGAGGGTGCCTTGATAACAAAGTTTTGACAGAATGTCTGATAGTCAGGTTATTTCTGATAAACTGATACTGAGTAACCATGATATGTGATTAGTTTGTACGGATTAGGATAGGTCTAGGCCTTTAGTACTAATGTAGGATTGTGCGTGAAAGACTCCTTATTACTATACTAAACTAGTTCCTGGTGACTGAATTTTCTTTATATTTTTATTCATGTGTGGTAATCAATTACTCGAGACAAATTGTCACATGGTCAGCATGCTGAGAATGTGTCATGTATAAGCCTATACATGAAACTAAAATAATTTAATCAGTGTCAATATTTATTTCATTGAGATGTGCTTGCAAAAATGTTGCTTCTCTCCTATCTGCTCTCTATTAGGAGATGCAATCATGCTAAATTTGAAATTAAAAGCTAGATCAAGAAAGCTTTTAAGCCACAAAATGTCGGCATGTACTGCATTGTCTTAACCTTTTTTCTGACACCCAATAGCCGATGTTTTTTTCGTTCTTGTGTGTCATTAAACATTCAGTCAAATTAAATTCATTCAACAAATTAAAGTACTGTATTGTCAATATGTTCTCGTAGGCTGACTGTGCTGTGCTGATCGTTGCTGCTGGTAAGGGAGAGTTTGAGGCTGGTATCTCCAAGGAGGGCCAGACACGAGAGCACGCCCTGCTGGCCTACACTTTGGGTGTGAAGCAGCTGATCATTGGCGTCAACAAGATGGACAACACCGAGCCCCCATACAGCGGCGAGCGGTTCGAGGAAATCACCAAAGAAGTGTCTGCCTACATCAAGAAGATCGGATACAATCCCAAGGCTGTGGCATTCGTGCCAATCTCAGGGTGGCATGGTAAGTTGACTTGGGGTGTAATATTTTTTTACTAAAATGTAATATAACTCGATAGTTTTCAATTTTTTTTTACTGATTCAGTGATTTACATTAATGTAATTTCAAATACATTTTGGTGCTTTTATAAAATTCAAAAAAAAAAAGTCAATTCAAAATACATTGTTGCTTTTGTAAAATACAGGTGACAACATGATTGAGAGGTCCGACAACATGAAGTGGTTCAAGGGTTGGAGTGTTGAGCGTAAAGAGGGCAATGCCACTGGCTTCACTCTGCACCAGGCTCTCGACTCCATCTTGCCACCAACCCGACCAACAGACAAACCTCTGAGATTGCCCCTACAGGACGTCTACAAAATTGGCGGTACGTTTGAATGCAAGCTATTGGCTTATTTGTAGGATTGGATTATCTTCTGATGCATCTTGTCAAATGTTTTAAAAGCCCTAAAAAAATATCACTTTCAATATTTCATGTATTCAATTTACAATTTATATGCTTTTTCAGTGAATACATTAAAAAAATCAACTAATTTACATCTTTCAAGGACTAAACAAAATACATTAACCTTCTGACAACTGAATTATTTTTGGCAAAAAAAAACTTTAGTAGATGCAGAAATAAATTTTTTTTTACTGAAATTCGGCTTTACTTAAGTATGTTAGCTAGCCGTCTGGCAAATTCCATTATTAATAATGTTGACTCTAATAAAAAAAAAAAAAATTGAAACAAACTTCGATGTTCCATCATCGGCTATTTCACAACTATCAGTGTGCATAAAACATCGAAATTACCATCAAATTTGCTGATTCAATCACTCGAAAATCGCCCGAAGAAAATCACGTTTTTAAATTTAATATTTTTGAAAAAACACTAACAAACCATAGCCATAAACACATTGGCCTATTTCCTGTTGATTGGGCATGCACACTAGACATTTCCGGGTGCAAAATTGCAGCTTTTCTCGACTCTGCTGTTATGACGAGAAAATGCCACAGTAGTCAGGTTAAAGTTCACCAGATAAAAATGTATACTAGCATACTGTTTTTTAAAAGTTTGAAACTGATATGGTTGTGTATTGAGAATAAATGTTGATGGATTATATTTTTTACACAGGTATTGGTACCGTGCCCGTGGGACGTGTTGAGACTGGAATCATCAAACCAGGGATGGTGGTGACATTTGCTCCTTGTGCTATAACCACTGAGGTAAGTTGAATGATATATTAAGTAATCTTTTTATGTGCAAGCTACCCTAGGTAGAGTTCATACTTAAACATTAAACCATTTTAATAAATTTTACTAGGGAAACGCCAAAAAAATCCACCTTTTTGTTGGTCATTTCTCAGAGCACTTGTGTAAAAAATATTGTTGGGATTTGTATATCAAAAAGTGTAGTCCATGTCCGGCACAATTTGTATCCATTTGTTGTAAGAGTATAAAGCTTATCTTATAAAACAAAGTTGATTAATATCCTGGTAGGAGGCATTTCTTAATACATTTCACCTCCATTATGGTTAGCAATTATATGTAGAAATCTAATTGTTGAATAATCCAGTCTAATATATATGTAAACTATAGTAATGAATACATTAAAAAATGCTGGTTTGGAGCCAGTTATGAGATGCAGTCCCACAATCTGCTGTCACACTTCATAAACATGAACCCTTTTTAAATGTTCTTTGTTTTGCCTGTAGGTGAAATCGGTGGAGATGCACCATGAGACTCTGCTGGAAGCCGGGCCGGGAGACAACGTGGGCTTCAACGTGAAGAACGTGTCCGTCAAGGAGCTGCGTCGAGGATACGTTGCTGGGGACAGCAAGACTGACCCACCCAAGGAGGTGAAGACCTTCAACGCACAGGTGAGAAAAGATTACATTTGTAATATATTTTCTAAAATCTGAATTCTGATCTGTGGCATTTTCCCACTCTTAAATCGTAACCTGACTACTGAATTATTTTTGGTAAAAAACTGTTGGGTGCACAAATACGTTTTCGCTTATGTACTGAATAAAAAAAATTAGGTAAAAATTTTAAATGTTTGTATGTGAATTGCTACGAAAAGTCTGCTTTACTTGCGTACGTTAGAAGCTAGCTGTCTTGCATATCGTCCATTATTAATAATCCATGTACTTTTCTGAAAAAAACTGATGTTTCGTCTGCCATTTCACAACTGTCAATATGCATAAAACATAAAATTAGCTGATTGAATCAGCTATCAATTCCTCAGTGATCATGACGTTCCGCCATTACTGTCAAAACGAAAACATCCAAAGAAAATCGTTTTTAAATCAAATTTTTTAAATATTTTTGAAAAAACAAAGCCATAACCATAAGCACATTGGTCTATTTCCTGTTGCTTGGGCATACGCACTAGACGTTTCTGGGTGTAAAAAGGCAGGGAAATCGTATTAAAGGGACACTACGATTGGCAATTTCCAATTTGGTTTTTTCGTGACGTTGGGCGAGATCTTGCCTGCAGTAGTCAGACGTCTTAACAGCTAACTTTTAAACATTTGTGCTTGGATGTCATTAATCAACAATTTTTCTACATAAGACACTGCTCTAGGTATCTCAGCACGCCGTAATGATTAGATTGTTTCCCCCCATGTTGTAGCAACTGGCACAATGATTGTATGTTCAGTTCGATTTTTAAATGGTACTGTGTGTGAGCAGTTGGTTGGTAAATTGTCTAGGTCTCGTTCCAGTCAGTCTTCCATGAATGTTTCGATGTTTCTTTTTAATGTGTTAAATTAAAACTGAACAATTAACTGCTTTCAGGTGATCATTCTGAACCACCCTGGCGAGATTAAGAACGGGTACGCGCCAGTTCTGGACTGCCACACAGCCCACATCGCCTGCAAGTTTGAGGAGATCATAGAGAAGGTGGACCGTCGATCTGGCAAGAAACTGGAAGACAACCCCAAATTCGTCAAGTCTGGTGACGCTGCCATTATCGTCTGCAAGCCCTCGAAGCCCATGTGTGTGGAGAGCTTCGCAGACTACCCTCCCCTGGGGCGATTCGCCGTCCGTGACATGAAACAGACGGTGGCAGTCGGCGTCATCAAGTCTGTGATCAAGATGGAGAAGGAAGGCAAGGTCACCAAGGCTGCTCTGAAGGCCACTAAGAAGTGATTAGTGGACCCATCGATCTTTCAGCCGAAGGATCGATGCTTCGAAACAAGACAAAAGAAGAAACCTAAGAACTGTCATTTTAAAAAGCTCGCTCTGCTTGTTACATTTTCGTGGACTTTTTGGTTGCTGCATTGTAAACTTCATCGAAAAGAATTCAGAAGGAAAGCAAGGTACACATCCGGCAGGTAGCGGATGGTATGATTATTTTATTTCAAAGAAAAAAGGAAAAAAAAAATCCCAATAAAATGCTATGTATTTATTACGTCTCTTGTTCTTGTTCAATGCTTTGTGGTTTCATATGATATATACTTGTGGTTTAATAGTCCAAGTAATAACCAAGTAGTGGACAAGTTTTAAAATCTGAGTATTAATTGAAACATTGTTTTCGTATCTACAGATTACCTGTATAAAGAAACGCTTGAGGATTAAAACCTGAAATACTGAAATAATCTGGTTTAGTTGTAATCTTGCAACTAGGTTTAAACTGAGGAATCAACTTTAAAATCTCTCGAGATAACGTGCATAGAAATATTTCATTTTCATTAATAACGCCCTAAATATATGACCGTGTGAACATGTTGATTGTTACACTAAGACTGGAATATACGTGTATCCTATTCAGTTTTTCAGGAATGGAATTGTTTAAACCTAAACGCATTTAGGAAAGCTTTGCAAACACATCGGGAAAATCTGGTTGTGGGAAATGCTGATCTGTAAACGTCATTTCTCGGAATATACATTACAATTAATCGGTATTTGTCCTTAAATTAACGTATATAATTATCAGTCGTATTTATACGTCCAAATATAAAACATTCGCTGCTCAAGCCACATGGAGTTGCTTCCCATGTACTGTTGCCAGTTGTCAGAAGGGTATCATGGCTATTTGACCATGGTGCGGGTGCATCGATAACGTAGTGGCGAAAGCCACCTACACGCAGTCGATCTGTGATCAATAGTCTTATTCAACTTACCGTGCTAGCACAACAAATATTCTCATGCAAGTTTTTCTAATGAAAATGTTTTTGAGGCCGATACTAAAATGTGTCGAGTGCGTAAATAATGAACATAATAAAAAGAAAGGTTGGCTATGGTATTTGATCAGTGTTCAGTATGTCATCTGATCTGAACCATTGCTTAAGAGTTGCTATATCGAGAATATTTTATTATTTAAACATTTAGAAAAGACATCCAGTCATTTTAACTGGTGCGCTCCACTGCAATCGCTTTATGCTATCACTATCTAGGTCGCACACAAACGCTCTATTAGTACATGTCCTTTCACGGGGAGACCCGCCTCTCTTAAAATGATGAAATTAACATTTAGCGTGAGAGCGGGTCGGCTCAGTTATAAGCCCGTTCGCTGAAGGTGCGGTGGGTCGTCAGATCGATCCCACATGGTGGACCTGTTAGGCTATGTCTCGTTCCAGCCAGTACTCCACGACTGGTATATCAAAGGCCGTGGTATATGATATCCTGTCTATGGGATAGCGCATATAAAAAATCTTGCTGCTAATCGTAAGGAGTAGCCTATGTGGCGGCAGCGGGTTTCTTGTGTCTACATGGTCCTTAACTATATGCTTGATGCCATACAACCGTACACCAATGCGTTGAGTGCGTTGTTAAATATTTCCTTTCTTGTGTTTAGCGTTTAACGATATCCGTTGATAGCGAAGACTAACACGTGTAATTCAGGTATTCTAGTGCTTGTATGTTGTATTAGTAAACTGTTAAAAGGTAAATCAACAATATAATTTTAATATCTAGTGTAACAGGTTGTGGTATGTGCTACCCTGTCTGAGGTGTATATAAAAAGGAGATAAGTTCGCCTGTGGTTCCAAATCATTTCGATCTATTTGCACTCAACACATTAAATTTTTATATAAGATTGTGTTGGACACATGATAAGCACCATACTTGATAGAAGGAAAGGAAATGGCTGCCTTTTAGGCTACACTTTTTGACCAGATGCAAGGAATTTAAAATAAATTTTATGTGCACTACCATAACGGGGCATTTGTTACCCCATTGACTGGTGCGGTGGGTCGTCAGATCGATCCCACATGGTGGACCTGTTAGGCTATAGCTACTGTTAGCCAGTACTCCACGACTGGTATATCAAAGGCCGTGATACAAGAAATTGCTCAATATTCTTGTTCTCTACTCCAGTCAAATGTAAAGAATTGCAGTAAGTGTGAGGTGCATCATTTGTGTAAATGGAATTCATATATTTTAATTTTTATTGTGGGTTAAAATCATGATTTAAAACTATTTCCAGTAGAAAATTGAATGTTAATTAAAGAACGTAATATTTTTTATATTTCAGATTAAAATTCAAATTGTTTCACAATATGGTGACCAAAAAGTACCAACAATTTTAGCAACTGAAATATATTTTGAAAGTGAAAACCAAACACACACTTGTGGCTCAGTAATTTGCTGAAGTGTGTTGCACTGCAAAGCGGCCTCGGTATGATACTACATCATCTGTGGCAAACGTCATCGAAAATAGTTTCTAGTGAAATCTGTTCTGCAAGTTTTACACTAATACCAACAGTTTCAATTCCTTGCATGTTTATAAAGAAGAAGAAGAAGAAGAAGAAGAAGAAGAAGAAGAAGAAAAATTAATTAATTAATTAATAATAATAATAATAATAATAATAATAATAATAATAATAATAATAATAATAATAATAAT
>JAUTBW010083745.1:0-10429 GCA_032361425.1 Peltospira smaragdina
ATAATAATAATAATAATAATAATAATAATAATAATAATAATAATAATTATTATTATTATTATTATTATTATTATTATGATTATAATAAAATGTAAATTTTTCTTGTACTAGAGCATTATTTAAAAAATAAAATCTTAATTTGGTTTTAAGATAGAAATACCAGTTTTAAAAACTATATGGTTAAGTAAAAAGACAGACCTGTAAAAGACTGACCAGACTACTGGTGTATTTTATATGAGGAAAATAAAAGAATAACTTTTGACTTTTTAAAATCTATTGTTAACTGAAAAGATAAAATATTTTTTATTCTTTTTTTTTATTCTTTTCAGTCAAATGAATTTAAATATAACAAGCCACTGTACATTGAAACAGCCAAACAGTGGACTATGAAATATGCCAAAGATAACAGTAAGGTATGTAACACAAATTGTTCTTCACATTATATACGGCTGATGTCTTGTCCGTGAAGGAACAAAATATGTTACTTAACACAGCACACAATTTGTTCAGTATTGCATTGCAATTTGATACACAAATTTCAAAGATAACTACACATTTCAGAATCCTAATTGCTGATCAAATTTAACTCTCAAAACAATTTTACTCATGATGTGGTGGGTTGTCTTATCAATCCTACATGGTGGACCCATTGGGTTATTTCTTGTTCTAGACAGTGCTCCAAGAATGGTGTAACAGGTGGTATGTGTTATCCTGTCTGTGGGATAGTGAATATAAAAGATCTCTTGCTGCTGTATCAGCAGGTTTCCTTTAACTGGTCTTTAACCATATGTCTGATACCAAATAACCATGGTAGATGAAACGTATTCACTGCATCATCAGCTAAAACTATTCTCTCTCAACTGTAAGATAATGATAGTAAATATGATGTCATGTCTAAAACTTAGAAGTGTAGAGTTTGACTGGTGCAAGATATGTTAAGTATTTCAGTTGTAGTGTTTTCCCTAGCTTGTTTTAGCATGGCAGGGCACCATGCTGTGATAGTCCTGCACCATGCTGCCCCCAGTCAGCACCATCTTGCCTTGATATCTGTCAGACCTTTATGACCTTCTTACCTTCAAGGTTTCAATTGTTTTGTTTAAAATTATTATATTTTTGTCAGACATTACACAAAATCAAACATGAGTGCCTTAACGTAATAGGTCTTTCTATTATTCTATTATTTAAATGCAAGCTGTCATTATTATATTCACAGAGTGTAAGTTGTTGTTTTATATCACAATGTCAAGGTTCAGCTGTGTTCACAGAATGTTTAACGATTCTGACCCACCCCAATTTCTGGTCCTTTGTGCTAAAGATGTCTGTGCAGGAAATGGTGAAAGTGCCCCTGAATTGTTTAATTTACCATGCCTTACTACATTCCTAGGAAAAAACACTAAGTTCTGTATAAATAGCTGAAGTATTAATTCTTTATTTTAACTTAGAATTGTATTAAAATATTTTAGTTCTGTTTAAACATCTAAACATTTCAATTCCCTATTTTTATTTTGGATTTCTTGTTAAGAAATACATGAAATTCAGTCATCTGAATTCTGCTTACTTAGATATGGTTATTTTTTTTCAGGTGATTCCAGGCAAAAGTGTTCCCATGGGTACTGAGAACAGTGCCGTGACTGACAAACACAAGTTGACATCTAGTGACTCTGACCAGATAACAGTCGTCAAGCGACAAACACCCATGGAAGATGTGACAAACAAAAGACAGAAACTTCCATGAAAAAAAAAAAAAATTGGCCCCAAAATGTCTTTTAAATGGTCACCTTGTATTAAGTAACATTATGAAATTTCTTACAAATCTGCTAATGCAGCCATTTGTTTAAAGAAACCACCTGTTGTGAAAAGCTGTAATTAATTAATCCAGATCTTCTGAAACCTGTATTAATCAACCATCTGTCATAAAGGGCAAAATTTAATTTAAACTAATATAAGCATGCATATATTAACCAATGATTTGACATAGAAGGCCATCTTAAAATCTCCCAAATCATCATTGACTGTCATTTCATTTCAGTCAGTGCTCCACAACTGTTGTAACAAAGGCTGTGATGCAATGTAACTGTAAAATGTGTTGAGTGTATATTTAAAATGCAATCCCAGGAATGTTTATTGTAAAATCACTTTACAGTCAAATGTAAATTTAACAGCACTTTTAACATGTCACCAAATGTTTACTATACAGGGAAAACAAGATACGCCATTATCTAACAAAGGTGTGATGTGTTCAGTGGGTGGCATTGCCAGTAACAGTGTATCAAACTGGCAAATTTTCATGTAATCACTTGTTAGGAAGTTCTAGTACCACACATGTAAAACTAATGTAAACCAAAGTCTATACTTTAACAATGTCAAACATTGGAGGTCTTCTAAGTAAAGGAGTGTATTGTTGGTTAATGAGTGTACCAATTCATAATGATACACAAAACAAATAGCTATGCAAACTGCATTTAGCACTTGTAGAACCAGACTATTCACATTAGCAAGTTTTAGTGCAGTGCTAACTGAAAATGGTATCCAACTACATATAGCTTTAAATTATTTAAAATTTAAAATTATTTTTTTAAAGCAAGTTGTTATGCTATACTAAAAAATTCCAAGCTATAATGTATCTTCTTGGGGTTTATTATGTTTAACTTACTAGTGTTAGTAGGTAAAGGAATTGCATTCTAGAACTAATGTTGATAAAATGAAGTGGTTTAAGATATATTGGATCCCTTAAGTTGGTTGTGTTATAAATCATTTACTTACTGCATATCATTAAAAAGGTGTATTAATCCAGCCTCACATTACTGACATATTTAATGACAATATTTTCTTTCTCATGTGAATCTTCACACAGTGTTTATAGAACCAATATTTAACTGTTAAAAATATTTATTTAATCATCGGTATTATGGGTGACAATGCACTGAAACTTAAATGGTACATAGTATTTAAAAATAATAATTTAAAACCTTAGACAAGGTCCACTATGAATGTAATAATCCCTCTATAGCAAGAGATATTGCTTACCAAGGTATCTTGGTACATGTATTGCATCTTGGCATTATCATAAATAATATTGTAGTCAATGAACACATCAGTTTAATCTACATCGTCTCATTATTTAACTAGAGATTTACATGTACGTATATGTTGCAAATAAATGCTAAAAATATTTATATTTTGTAGGTTTTTAAAAAACTTTTTTTTTAAATTACCATGTTACCCCAGGTTATTATTTGCTTATATATTCAAGTAAATGTATTTTGTGATTGTGTCTTTAAAAAGCCGTCACTATTAAACCAAAATGAACATCTGGTGTACATAAGCAACAAGTAGCTCAGAGGTAGTTTTCACTCATGCAGCAGTTGGTTGTTGGATTGATCCCACATGGTGGACAACTGGACTATCTTGTTTCAGCCAGACCTCCACAATTGGCCTAACATGCTGTGATATCACACAGGGTAGTGCATATAAAAGATACTTTGTAGCTAATAAATAAAAAAATAAATAAAAAAACACGTGGCAGGTTTCCGCTCTATCATTATGGTCCTTAACTGTAGATAAAGTATGTTGAGTTACTTTGAGTGTGTCATTAAATGAAACATTTCTCTCTGTATGTATGTGTGTGTCTCTCTCTCTGTATATGTATGTATGTATATATATATATATATATGTGTGTGTGTGTGTACGTACATAATTATATGTACATAAATATATATTTTTTTATTGTTTACTGAAACCTGTTGCACATCATAAATAAAATATGTTGAATCAGCTGGTAAAAATACCCCACCCACACTTCCCAATAACAGTACTGACTGGTATTGGTAATAATAGTTTTAAATCATTTAACAGTACAAGCAGTGGGATTTTATAAAGTAATAACATACTCAACACATTTTTATTTTGACATCAGAAAATACACTAACTAGAAAAGTCTCTAGTGACCCACTGAAAGGGATTGACCTCAGATCTACCGTTTGTCATGCAGGTGCTTTCCCTTTAGGCTACTGAGGTACCCTACAAGCTGTAGCAGTAGTAAGAACAGTGACCGTAATAATAAATCAACAATTTGTGCTTGTTTATCTGTTTATTGCAACAGAATACATGTAGTACAATACATACATTAAATAATAAGTAAAATCATGGTACAGTAATGCAATAAATTAACTAGGCTACATCAGTTTTTAGATGAGGTATTTGATTACGTGGTGAAATGACTTGAAGAAGTTTTAGAAGTTGTTGCAAAATTCTGGTTTAATAAGGGTGTGTTTAGAGGTATGGTTTGGTTTACATTTTCAAAGGTTTGCACTGAGAAAGTTCTGGTTTGGTTAAGTATATGAAGAAATTCTGAAATCTTATTCACAAATAAGCATAAATTTATGTTTGGAATTTAATCTTAAATCTCAGTCTTGCCACTGGTCCATCACAGACGTTACTTTCAACCAATGATCAGCCAGAAGTTTACATTGTGCAAAACCAAATGTGCAAAACCAAAACGTAACTTTATGCTGATTTGTGAATAAAGCCCCTAGAATTTCTGTACATCTTTATTAATTAAACAAACATTTCAAGCCAAACTACATGTTAAAACAATTGGCTAATGGTGGGATAGATAACTTTTGTACCTAAGAATTCAATATTCATTCATAAAATGGAATTAAAAATGTGTTGACACAATAATGGTTTTATACATGGGTAAATCAACAACAAATAGCATATAAACAGCCATAAGGGAATGGTATAGACTGGAATACAGCAGAATATTTTCAAATTTTCCTTCTTTTATGAATGACACAATGGGAATGATGGAAGCAATAACAGTGGGGAGACAAATAATATGATGCTGAAGATGTCCAACAATACATCAAATAATAAATGCTATTAAATCGAAACATTTAAAGAGGGACCGACTCCTCCCTCCTCACCAGATCCTCCAATGAGTAGTAAGAAACTCAAGCAACATACAACATACACTGAAAATATTCTTATTCAGAAACAGCAATTTAACAATGACCAAACCTTTACAAACAATTAGGTATGTGTATGGTATTGCACTAAAGTATTTAATAGTTGGAGGTCAACAATTAATACCAATGGATTCCCTACCATTGAGTTGTTTTCTGCTTCGTGTAATAAACTAATAAATAATGAAGAAATACCTATTACCTCAGCTTAAACACACTGGTTACAGTGTATTCTTTTAACATGGCATCACGTGCATCTAATCAAAGTGAACCAACAGAAATAGACATTTGCAAACACAAATCCTGAAAGCCTGTGCAACCGGAAAACACACACACACAGACACATACCCAAAAGTATATCATAAGTAAATAAAAAATCTTGAATAATTTAAATATTGATACACTTCATAATAAAACTGATTTGCTAATAACTTGTCTTTTTAATTTGAGGAATACATTTATTATTTAAGTGGTGCAAAATATTAATTACCCTGTGCTAATTCTGGCTTATCAAAACTAACAACCATCTGAGTAGATTCCTCTCCAGCAGTGGAACTGGAAGCAGAAAGAATAGAAAGTTTTATTTAATGGCACACTTAACACAATTTACAGTTAAAATGTTTAAGGACCATTGTGATAATGAGAAAAGAAACAAGGGTGTGTATTTTCGAAAAGATCTTAGCACTATGATTGCATATATTTGTCTAAATGATGACGCTATATATATAAAATCATCATTTACATTTATCGTTGCGTCAAGATAATTTTGAAAATCTGCACCCAGGTTTTACCACATGATTTTCTGCAAAAACAGTACATAACACCAGCCTTCATTATACCAGTTGTGGTGCACGGCATTGAATGAGAAATAGCTCAAAGGATTTACCAGGCAGGATTTACAAGCACTGCCCATCAGACAAGACAGTATATACCACAACCCTTGGTACAATTATAAAGAACTAAACCTGAATAAAGCTTACATGGTCCAATAAGAGGGTCTGATTGTAAAACCCACTGCACCACTGAGCTACATCCTGCTCCTTTCACAATACTAATTATGCAATATCATCAAGTTTTAGATAATTACTAAATAACATTTTACAAACAGATGGTTGGACATAAACACACTCACAAATTTGCCTAAAGATTGCACCTTACTTGCACACAAATATTTACAGAAAACTGTTTGGCAGACAGCTTTTCTTTTTTCTTTAGCAAATATAGAAAAAAGTTGATTGTTTTCACCCATCAGCCTTAATTTTAAACACGGCCTTAATTTTACTGTATTTTTTATAAATAAAACATAAATACACACTTATCATGTATCTGGTTTTGGTGTCTTAACCAACAAATAAAGGCTTGAAATTGTAATAGGTTTTGACAAGCAAAAAAATACAGCTGTGCATTTTCATTAAAAATACATTATTCGGGGTGGTTTATTTTCCTTTAAATATTTAAAACCAAGATCTACATTTCATATATACACTCCACAGAACCACTTCAGGAAGTGTTTTGCTTCTTCTCCTTTACAAAGAATGTACAGTCTGAACCAAAATGTTAGTATCTACAAAATAGCAATCTCTATTTAACATGACGGAAACAAAAACCACTGCACTAATGCAGATTCTACATCCCAGAGTATTATCAAGTTACTGACAGTGTCTTTGTCAAAATGCTTAGGAGAAACAATGCAACATTTTGTCAGCTGCTATATTACTTATGTGACAAAATGTAACATTGGCATGCTATGTACACACTACATCGACATTAGAAAGGATCTCAAATAATTATACCATGTCATCCACTATGAAGACTATTCCATAACTAAGCAAAATTGTAGCCAATGAAACGTTACATATTATTTTACCTATTAAATTTTATTAAAGACGCTGTAGATGACATGCTGTCTGGCAAGCAGAATATGTATCAATGTTTTTGTTTGATTTCTGTTTGTACAAAATATAGGGTAAATCTATGGGAGATTACAAAATTTCATAGATGTTAATATTTTAACTCCAGAACTAAGCACATCTCTCAGCAGTTACAAGGGAAATAATTCCTGTAGCATAGCACAGTAGTATATTCATGAAAACATTATTTACAAGGACTAAACAATATGCTCTGGTCAATCGAATTTCTGCTGCAACTTCTTTTTAAACAGCACTGGGAGAAGGGAGAGAACTGCAAGGACTGCCAGTATCAACATGGAAGTCCATGACACTGCATCACCTGATGACGTCAGCTGGTACAGTGTCGTTCCAGCTTGAATCGCAACAAATGATGGTGGTGCCACACCTGAATAGATATTTTTAATTAAATTAATTTAGATTTTTATAACACAAGTTTATGACACCTGCTAGGAAATCAAAAAAAAAATGATGGTGACATTATACCTCGATGGAGATATCAACCAAATGTATTTATATTTTCACTCACAAATTTATGACAGAAGCTAGAAAAAACAACAACACACATCGGTTTAATGACACATTCAGTACATATATATTGGCTATTGTGCTATTGTTTGAAATATTTTGTGTTTACCGAAAGGAATTGACCTCAAACTGACTATATGTCAGATGGGTGTTCACACTATGACTGCACACATGTTGACATTGTAATTCTCTTCTACATATACCGACATTTGATAAATATCTGTTTTAATGGAATTTATTTTCTTTTAATGTTATATATGGATTATAACGCCTAAAATAAAATTAAAAAAAATATTGTTTATTTGGTTATCCGATTTTTTTTTTTAAACATACAAAAACAACAACAATTTATATTAGATTTTTACCATGTACTAAAGAATGTTTTGTTGGTTTTATCTTTTAAGCTTTTGTATGACTCACATCCCCACAAAAATCCACATTTTTCACCTGAAATATTTTACCCATAAAAATTACTTAAAATCTCTCATACAAACCTATAAAAGTTCCAATGAAAAATGTTGACAATGGAACATTTATGACTGGAGATGTGATGTTGATAAACCAGTTTGGTAAAAATGGTGTGATTCGCAAAAAGACAACGTAGTTGAGTAAATGTTCTCTGTGGTTTTCAACCTGAAACACAAATACACAGCTTTTTATAATATCTCTGAAGAACATTAATATAAACACTAGTTATTTAACTGAACTCTGAGAGTAAGAAAGACACTGCTGCCACATAGGCTAGGCAATTTAGCTGCTAAGTCTTTGATATACCAGTTATGGACAGACCTGTCAACCTTGGACATTAGTTTAGCAGGAGACTTGGGTCAGAAAAACAGGAGATTTGTCCCAAAAAAACAACAGGCGATTTATAGAAAAAGTCGTGAAACAGTTTTAAATACAGAAATACTTGGGTTTTTTTTCCATGTTTTAACCTGTTAATTAAAAAAATAATAAAATGTAATCACTGCAGCAATGCTGTGTATATCGAATCATAAGTACTGGTGCATATAGTAAAATAAATTTTTAAAATAAAAATAATAAATAAATAAAAATAATTAATTAATTAATTAATATAATAGTAATAGTAGTAGTAGTAGCATAAATTTAAAATTGAAAATATGGATTTTTATTTTAATATTATATTATTTCTTATTTTATTATTATTTTTAAAAATTATTATTATTATTATTATTATTATTATTATTATCATTGTTATTATTAGCAGTGGCAGAGTTGAAAAAATGTAAAGCAAAAAGCATTAACATTTGGCTATTTGAAGAAATAAATGCAGTACAAAGAACCTTTAATAAGTTTTTGTTTATAACTGGTTACCATTTGTGTTACACTTTCTTTGATTACTCAACCGAGAGCCTACACATAATTATGTATAGGACCAGTCTATGTATAAAGCAGAATAAAAAGGCTTCTTTTTTTCAACTTGAAATATTTTCTTTAGCAGCATGGCATTTTACACAGCATGGAATGATTGGTTGATAACTTGACAGGACAAAAGCTAGGGAGGCTAGGCATTGTTGCACATTATGTGTATGCTTTTGACAACAAATATAATGATTTACAAACAATTTTAGAACCACTTGGGTTTTGAAGAAAACTCTGGCAATGTAGATCGGATTTTTTTTATGGTTACAAACTTGGGATTTCACGCGAGATAATTCCTCCCGCGCAGTAGAAAAGGAGACATGGTTAAAAAGCGGGAGTCTCCTGCTGAATCAAGAAGGGTTGACAGGCCTGGATGTGGAACATTACATGAAATATGTATTAGTTCAGCGAGTCCACTAGGTGGGATGGCTCTGACAACCCATTGCAGCATAAAAAGAGCCTGTGCTTGTAAAGCTAAAGTCTAGACTTTAATGAAGTTCAGACTTTAACCTAATATTTGAATACTGCTAAATCCTGCTAAATCAATAAAAGTAGATAATAATATTGTGTAATAATTTATGGATTTTTTTAATGCAACAAAGTAGCAACTGAAAGAAAATAATGTGAAACTTACATGTTTCTGCCATTTAGCAACTCTATCAGGTATATACTTTGTGACAAGCCTTCTTCCAACCAGGTAAGATAATAAATAACAGATAGAAGCACCTAATGCAGAGCACTGCAAAATAAAGAAGGAAATGTATTTAATATATGATTTTGTTTTTGTTTATTAAGATTAATTTGAAGAGCAAATCTATGTCTACATAAACACATATCTCAATTAAATGTTAGCTTCTCTGTTTATTAGGTACACAAATGGTATACATACCAAACAATATCTTTAAAAAACTAAGTCACTGACAAAAGCATAGAAAGTAATAAGCATATCTTATGGCAAACAACAATATTATATGCTTGTTTAATAACAAAATTATGTTAGGACCACTAACGGTATACTATTGCAAAAAGGACTCGGATAAAAGTAATTGTTTAATATCAGATTAAGAAAAGGTTAAATATTTTTAAGCTGATATCTAACTGATTAAAGTAGCTGAGAGATTAAAAATACTTACCAAGCATACAAGAAACAGAGCTACATAGTTTGGATACAAAAATCCTGAGATAATGCTGAGAAATATAGAACCAGGAATTGCAAAGGACTGCAAACTGAGTAAACATTAAGGAAAAGAGCAAAACATATTTCAGTTAATAGGTCAACATTACATGTAAAAGTTAACATCAATACACATACTCCTAAAATACCATAAAACTAGGGCATCAAGTGGCTTTGTTTATTTGTAATAAATCTGAAACTTCTGAAATATATTTAATCTCTCACTAAAATATAAACTCTTGGGTCAACCCCTATCAATGATCTACTGCAATGTTTCTTATAATAACATTACATTACATAACCACTGACTAAAATCTGTCTAGACTACATCTATTTTACAACAGTAAATGTTAAGCCCATATCAGGTCTGCTCAAATTACTAATAATAAGATTACAATAATAATAATAATAATAATAATAATAATAATAATAATAATAATAATAATAATAATAATAATAACAATAATAAT
>JAUTBW010083856.1:0-10429 GCA_032361425.1 Peltospira smaragdina
ATGGTTATATGGTGTAGGACAGGATAGCACATACCACAACCTTTGATACACCAGTCGTGGATGAAGTCAGTCTTCCAACAGGTCCACCATGTGGGATTGATCTAAGACTCACCAGACCATTAGTTATGGCCTACTCCCTTATTTTTATGAAAACAAAACTACATAAAATGGTATAATTTATAATAATTTATAAATATGCAAATTTGCAGCAATTATTTAGAAGATTAATAAAAGGACATACAAAATAAACTACCATAGATGTTTGGTAGAAGATATCAGAATTATGAAAAACATATTCAACTTGTTTTTAAACAGATGCTAAACAGTAACTAATACAATATTTGAATCACTGAAACTCCACAGCACTGCAAACTTACATTCCATTAACTCTGATACAAATGATTCTTGGTTTGATGAAGTCAGTATTCCACTCATTGTATGGCAGAGCAACAACAGAATCCTGCAATAAAAACTTAAGTGTATTAACTACCATAGACTATAACTTAATATCAACCCTAAATATCAAGTGTATATTACCATCATAATGTTTCACTTCAAATTTTGTATTATGTGATATTAGTTTTTGTATCCCTAATTTAATTTGCTAATTATTTATGCTCAAAAACATTTAAAGGTTTATAGCACATAATTATTATGAGAAATTATTAAGAATTACTAATTCATTTTATTCATCATTTCTGTTTATAACATTTATTACAAAATATTCAATTACAAAAACCAACACAACAATGCTATTTCGATTTTCTGAGAGATAATCTGGTGGTCACAAAATCACTGTAGGATTCAAAACCATCATTACTATTTATTTCATGATAACCATATCTTAATGATACAGAGTCAAACCTGTATTAAGCAGCCACACAAGGGAGTTATAAACAATAGGCTGTTAAGACAGGCAGCTGCTTAAGTGACTGCTTAATATAAGTTAATCTACACTATATTGGGCAGCTGCTTAAGTGACTGCTTAATACAAGTTAGTCTACACTATATTAGGCAGCTGCTTAAGTGACTGCTTAATATAAGTTAATCTACACTATATTCGGCAGCTGCTTAAGTGACTGCTTAATATAAGTTAATCTACACTATATTAGGCAGCTGCTTAAGTGACTGCTTAATACAAGTTAGTCTACACTATATTAGGCAGCTGCCTAAGTGACTGCTTAATACAAGTTAATCTACACTATATTAGGTAATATTGGTAATAAAGGTAGGTGGCTGTTTAATACAGTGACTGCTGAATCCAGGTTTGAATATGCACGATAACCGTAACATGACTGTACAGCCTCAGCAAATACCCTGCAACAAAATGGTAATTGCTGTATATTTCTAAGTATAGTTTATAAAGTAGTTAATAAAAGAACTAACGATGGCGAGGTTGGAGTTGTCGTCACCGGTGAAGGTGAGTGAGATGTAGCCAGTGCTGATGTTAAACATGGCCACCATGCCAAGGTCGTCCTTCACCACCTGTCGACACAGCGTGCTGGAACACAAACACAAATATTTTAAAATGCATACACATGTATATATTTTAAAAGTTTAATATGCACTCAACCCCCACACATTTTTTATTCATGGTTATATCAGCATCATAAAACATTTGTTAGAAATATCAGATCACTCAATGTCAGGCCCAGTGGAAGCCCACTGATGCCACTTGTGGGCTACTTTTCCAGTTAGAAGCAAGGGATCTTTCATATGCACCATCATAAAGACAACATGGTCAATATTTACACATTAATATCCTGTTTTCAGGGTGATCAAGATTATTACAAATATTAAATATCAAAACTCACCACATCAGTGTAAAAGTTTAAGAAAGGTTATGACATTTTTATCAATAAAGCAAAACACTTTATTAATTAATTCCAAAGTACTATATATCTAATGGTAATGTTTTGTGGATAAATGGTTTTTTACCAAAATGATATACCAGCCAATATCTAATGGTACTGAATGTTGTTGTTCATTTTATGTATAACTAGTACCGTATACCAGCTGATATAAAAATATCATACATCTAACAGTAATAAATATTGTCTTTCATTTTGTGTATAACTAGTGTAATTTCTGATATGCAACTGACCTGTATTTGCAGGCATACAGGCTGATGGTTGCAGCCTCCCTGCCTGCCAGCGACGCAATGTTGACATTGAGGTTTTGAGTGTGGCCGGACGGGTTGTGGTAGTTCACCAGCAGAACGTACATCCCGGGGTCAGGCACAACCAGGTCCATGTAAAAGAAAGTCTGCAAGAAAAATGTTGTTAAAAATATATATTAATTTATTTTTAACGATGCACTGACCAAATTTTATATTTTTAATGGTTATAATGGCATGGGGTCCATCTCAGACTATCATCATCTCAGATGGACCATGTGACAGACAGGCACAATGACCACCAATGAGGCACCCATTTCAATTCATTTAACATGACTGTCATAAAAGGGCAGTAAAATAATAAATATTTTTTACACTGATGTTCTTGTTAGCCAAAAAAATGCACCAAATGGGTTATCTCCACTGTCAGCAGCATGGACATTGTTTATATGTTCTTATTAGCCTAAAAAATGCACCAAATGGGTTATCTCCACTGTCAGCAGCATGGACATTGTTTATATGCAGAAATACAAAGTACACATCTATAGTTCTATTCAATACCTGTTAAAATCTTACAATACTAATTCAGACATCAAATTCATCCAATAAAATAGGTGAGCAGTGTCCCACCTGACATGAAGTAAATCATAGATCAATCCCTGTCAGTGAGCCACTGGGGAATTTAATTGCAATGTTTTTAATGCCAATATAGCTGTAAAAACAAATGTGTTGAGTGTGTTGTTAAACAAACAAAATCATTCATACATTAATTTATTCATTCATTCACTCATTCACCTGTTAAAGGTCTAGCCGTGAGTTTACCTGGTTGCGGTTGACCAGCACAAGCCCAGTGGACCCCAGCTCTTCCAGGACATTGCTATTGGACTCCAGCTTAGCGTTGGCTCTCTCCTGGTCGACAATCACATAAGCATTCTCCCCTCGGACTGTCGGATACACCAGAATACTGGGGTACTTGTAGTGCAGGCAGCTGAAAACAGGAAAGACTATTATATAATAATCATCTTCATGGTAATAATGATGACAATAACAATAGTAATAATAATAATGACAATGATGATGATGATGATGATGATGTTAATGATGATGATGATGATAATAATAATATTAATGATAATAATAAAGTAATATTTAAAATAATAACAATAATGTGAATTCTAACAATAACAACAATAATGATAATTCTAACAACAAAAATGATAATGATAATGATAATGATAATGATAATGATAATAATAATAATAATAATAATAATAATAATAATAATAATAAAGAAACCAATAATAATAATAATAAAGAAAAAATAAACGAATAAAATGAAATAACAGACACAAATTTTTAAACCCACAAACCAACAAAACATAAACATCTACATATTTAAAATTGTGAATAATTCCCCTCTGGGTTACATATAAATAACAACATTCACCAAGTAAATGGAAACTGAGGTTCTAATAAATACACATGGTTACTAAACAGGCCTTTGATTTGGAAATATAGTGGGAAGAAAATGCATCAAATAAAGTACAACACAAAAACATTCACCGGGATTTTACCCTGAGAAAGCTATCATTATGCTGCAATTGTTTTCAACTAAGAGCTGCATTTTAATGCATAAAAAAGTAAGTTGTTACCGGTTACCTATTATATATATTTAAAATGCAAACTGATCAGTGAGAACCTGATTTCTACTACAAGTACATCAGTTTTAAAATGCATTTTAATTTACTTAAATTTAAGTTAAAAAACACCCACAAAATCACTCTTAACTTTAAAATATGTACAGTTACAACTTATTCCAAATAAAGCATTTGTAAAGCTGTATCATTTTCTGAAATAAATATACATGGGTATTCTCTTACAATGATGACTGCAAGATAGAATGTTGAAATTGACAGTTTTTTAAGAAATGGGGAAACTCTTAACATATATAAATAACAACTATCAAAATCGAATGTAAAACTTGCACAGAATGTGCTCTCAGAATCTGTAAGTGATCATGATTCCTGAGTTTAATTTGTTTTGAATCAACTATTCTGTAACAAAATATAAAGGTAATAACAACAAGAAATATACTGTAAAAGACAACACACCACAAGTCCAGTCAAACATAAACAATTTACCGTAACTAAATAAAAGATAATGTAAGAATGTCGTGTATAAAACTCCACAAAATTATTAAAGCATGACACCAGTACATGGCACATTCTACTGTTAGCCAAATGACTGCAGAAGTTCTATTTTGGCTAGCATCAGTAACATTTATTTGACTAAAATACAGTACCAAGCACAGAGCTAGTTAAATGCTGGTTTCATCAAGGATGAACTGTGTAAAGTATTTGGTTTGATTACTGACTATCAGCTCAGCTGTTTAAATCCTGAATTAGCTCAGGTATAACACAAAAATAAAATATACTAACAGGACACTCGGTTACACTGACCACATTACACATAGGTTGGCACAATATACTTACTTTTAATGGGTCTCTATATACTACTATAAAATGCTATAGAGTACAATATGAGCAAAATACAACTGTAAATGAAATGGAAGGAAAAATGGCAAAAAACTAAGATTGTATGTCATAATTAACCTTCTTTGATTTTCAAATTTATTTTCTACCCTAAAGTAATAACAAATGCATTAAAAATATTCTAAATCCTAAGATCTAATACCAAAGGTAAATAAAACATATGGCTAAAACACCAGTATGTTAAAAATAAATTGGTAATGCTATCAAATACCAAATACCAGCTGGACTGGAAAGTTTTAAAACATAAAAATCCAGCAAAATTTCCCCGACTTAAATTTATTACAAATGTTTTAATAAAAAAGTGTATCACTGAAGAACTGGTTACCATGTCCTGCTACTACGACTAGTCAAATGTACATGAGATTCAGCTCATTAGAGAACGCCACACATCCAAGAAACAAAACCACGGCTGTAATAGCAGTAACAAATTATGCTCAGAATGAGACAATTCTTATTACATTGGCCTACTAAGGTAAAAGCTAGTATGCAACAGTAAAATTAAATATTAACAGATATCGAAATGAAAGTTTATCCCACTCACCTCAAACCAACTCCATTGAAACATGTTCCATAATAAAACCTAAATTCAGCAAATGGTATCTCTAGGACAGAGATGTAACAAATTAGTTTTAATTAAATGTTTACCATCTTTTTCCTTAGCAGGGTGATTAGTGTATTACTATACAATAAGACTGCAATTGCCAGCCTTGAATATCCAACAACCACAAAGCACTATGTTTAATATCAGTGGTGTACTAAGGGTGTCTCATTCCAGCTGCTACCCTCCCCTCCCCTCCCCCAATGTAAATCACTGATCAATATTTACAATCATGATCTTTCACACACATATTGTGCATTTACTTTTCGATTTAAATGTCATTTGTCATGACTTATTTGGTGCCAAATACACATACAGTAATACCATAAGGAGTAATGTGGTCTACTGAGCCCGCACTTGTAAAACTTTTATAAGCACAAACATCTCAAACTCAACAGAGTCCTGATTCAATGCCAAAGTCTGAATGCAGACTCTATTAGAGATTGAGACTGAAAAGTGTTTTAAGCGCAGGCCCTTGTCTAAAAAAAATTCTCTGAACAGACCACCCTGCCTTATCCTGAATGCACCACTCTGCCCCACCCGAAGTACACCAGATGCCCCAAATACATCATTCTTCCCCACCATGTATACAGTCTCACCCCATGTACACCACCCTAACCTACCCCAAGTCGACACCACCCTTCCCCCACCCCAGTCCACCCGGTGATCAGTCATCATCGTCCTGGGTCATCATGTCCATCTCTGACTTTGACACGCTCAGTCCCCACTCATTTTTCAGTGACAGCGTGAACATTGAATAGGAGGGGTCGTCTGTCACCTCACGCTCCACCGTCACGAAGTCAGGCAGGTTCACGCTGTCCTGCGCCGTGTACGTCTCCAGCAGCATCAGGCCCTTACACCTGGCAAAGGAAAGTAAAAATAATTATATATAATGGTATATTTATTTGCAGGTTTTAAAACTGAACAATGTAGTGTATGTTTCCAATAACATCAAATCAAGTGTTTTAATAACATGTAATTATATACCAGCATTTACTACCAGGTTTTATAAACTGAACAGTGTAGTGTATATGTCTCCAACAACAAACCCTTACATATGGGTAAGAAAATACATTATGATACATTTATTTACATATAGGTTTTAAAAATTGAACAATGCAGTGTGTGTTTCCAGCACATCTACCCATGACACCTGCACAAATAATTGTGTATGTGTTTGTGTGTGAGTGAGCGTCTATATCAGGGTTCAAGCTGTCAATTCCCCAAATATGAATTCAAATGGACTTTGATATAAACACTGGATTATGAAATTGCCTATACACAGTTGTGACATATCTGTGTGTCTTTAGTATCAACTTACTTTGGTGGATAGGGTTCTTCGTAGATATCCAGCTGGAAGTACTGGTTTTTCCACAGGAAGCATCGCCGAGTTTTGTACACTGTCGCATGTCTGTCATCTCGCTGGGCAAGTAAAATCTGGAACAAAACAAACAATTCACCTCAACTGACTCATATTTTTACCCGGCATTGCTCTGTTTAATGGCGAATCGGTCCTAATTTACCTTAGACAATCATATTTAATTAATGATATAATTCGTAAATTACATTGATGATCCACACATCAGAAAATATCAATGACTAGTAGAATCATGGTGGTGTGTCTTATTATAAATCTGTCCATGGTATTTTAATTTAAAGGCCTTCAGCAATACCACAATGAGGTTTTAAATATAATTTCCATTTATAATCAGTACTTCGAGAATGAAGTTACATAAATCTGTGACATTATGCATGTAACACAATGCAATGACCAGTGTACAGTCCTGCAGTGGTGCTCACCTCGTAGTCTTTCTCTGTGATGGGCATGCGCACCTCCACAGCCTGCTTGTTGATCTCGGGCCGCCGGATCGTGTGGGTGTACGTCCACCGGTCTGAAAACATGTGTTCAGTGTTAAGACAACCTGCTCTTGGCCATTACAACAAATTATATAACCATGCCATAACATTATAAACTTATCTTCTTGTTGATTAATTTTCTGATATAAAATTATTAATTCACATATAAAATTATCACAACATTATAAAACATCATTTCAACAGCACATGAAACTTATAACAAAAACTGGTTTGGAACCACATCTTATAGTAATGTATCAATTGCATTCCTCTCTACCACATTTCAGAATGAGTCACCTATGTGGCAGGAGTGAGTTTCCATTATCACTAACATACTGGTGTTTAACCGTACGTCTGACACCATACAGATATAGAAAAAATGTGTTGAGTGCATCATTAAAGCTCTTTTATTTTTTTCTCTCTCTCTGTGCTACATAAGTGTAAGGAGCAGGTCGTACCGTTCTGTCCTCGACGCCGAAGTCTGGCCTGCATCTTGCGACTCGGCGTGACGAGGTAATCGTGCACCACTTCAAACGCCTGGTGATGTGGGAAGTTCTGCAAGACAAAAATGAATCAATGAATGAATGAATGTTTACTAACACCACAGCACAAAACAGATCGGCTACTGGGTATCAGAACAAGGCATTGCAACTACAAAAATGAACAGTAACATGGATATATTACACTTTATACATATATAATTGTTAATGTGATTTGTATATTTTATCACCTTTACAAATGTGGCCACATCTGGTGTAACAACAGGCAAAAACACATTTATATTTGCTATCGCAAACAATGGAAAATATGTTAACAACTAAGCTTATAAAATCAGTTTCTTGTTTATCATATAAAAATAAAGATCATAAGCCTGCTTTCTAGTTAGAATGATCTAAAATACTGATGTTGGACAAGTTTTCTAGTTTCATATTTTGTAGTGTTAAGAAGTAAGACCTGTTCATTGATGGCTGTAACAAGGTATTTCCTCTTCTTGCTGTCTGCCGCGAGTCGGTCTCCAGGATCGATCCCTAGTCGGTTACACACAGCCTGCAAAACACAACATATGAAAGGAATGTGTAGTATCATCTCAACACATTTTGAAATATTAATTCTATTTAATATGCACAAAACACATTATAACTAACGGTTGTATCAATGGTGGGAACATGTTTATGAAAAAACTCCATGATCAAACATGGATCAATCTTGCATCAACTGCACATCAGGTAGATGATTACACCACTGGGCTATGAGTGTGCACTGTAGTGTGAAAAGTATCTGTTCACAACTCATGCATGCTTCTTTAATGTAATTGAGAAGAATGAAAACTTTTCCAAAGTTATACGTATAAACATATTATTCAGTGCATAAAAAAACATCTTATGAGAAGAAATGCTTTGGCAAAAATACTTAGGCAGCATATATTTTATGTGTGCTTAATAACACTTACTGATATCATTCTTGTGAGCTTGGTTTCAAAATCCACACTGTTGTCAATGACGTCAAAGTATGGATGACCAACCCATGACTGAAGTAAAATAGAAATAAAATCTAATTTACCACTGGGGTATTCAAAAGAAATATTATATTTCAAATAAAAAGTGTCTGTAAAATGGCAATAATTATAACAGAGAACTCATTATGAGGCAATAAATCAATTATTTTATCACCAAACCAGATGGTTGTTTTTAAAAGTAAGTGATAGAACTGGATATGTACACAAGTTATACTAACTCAATATTTTTTGTTCAAAATTCAAATGATGTTAACTAATGTAAAGAATGCTTATAACAAACCAGGGACTAGCAACATAAGCTTGTAACAGCAGTAGTTTATGTTCATATGTACAGAGAAACATATGGCACTTTACGAACAGTTTGTTATAAGTGTGTGTCTGTGTTAAGTGTACTTTAATATATTTCAAAAGTAGTACCTAAAATAAAATTTATAATATACATCCCTATCCTACACTTAAATAATTGTTAAAATTAAACCAAAAAGTGTGGTTTTTAAAAGTAAGAAAGGAAGAGAGAAACATTTTACTTAATGACAAACATGGCATCCAACACTTAACTATGTATCATTATGATAGTAAATTTAAAAACAAGTCTCCCGGCAGGATTTGAACCTGTGTACATTGTTATACAGCATCAAACACATGACTAATGACCACTATGACAGTTCAAACCTTTTTAAAAGAGCTACCATGAGGATTTGAACCTGCGTACATTGGCTGTGATGGTGTCGAGTTCACGGGCCAGCCCGAGACTCTCGTGTCGCGTTTTGTGCCCGGCGACGGAGTAGAATGCCTCAGCACCTTTAGCGGCCGACACCATGTGTATGATCTGGTTGTAGCGGTTGTCACGCATCTCCACCTCATGCCACCCATTCTTCTTCTTCATCTGCTCCCAATCCTCCGGTACCAAGTCTGAAACACGCACAGAATGAAAAACCATATATAATTATTTTTTATTTTTTTATTTTTTTTGTTTTATTATATACAACAATGCACTCAACATTCTTTTATTAATGGTTATATTTTAATATATAACAATGCACTCAACATTCTTTTATTAATGGTTATATTTTAATATATAACAATGCATTCAACATACTTTTATTAATGGTTATATTTTAATATATAACAATGCATTCAACATACTTTTATTAATGGTTATATTGGTGAAGGAAACATTTTGAATTAGAAAAATCCCTTGTGAATACCTGACAGAGATCAATCTCAGACTGAACACAAGTCAGGTGGGCACTTTAACAACTTAAATATTTTGTTTGTTTATTTAACAATGTACTAAACATATTTTTAATTAACACTGCATCAAAGTGACAAATCAAATCTGAATTGCTTTTTAGCAATTTATAATCTACTGTATTTGCCAAATAGCTGAATGACAGCTTAAACTTGTAGATATTTTACATTTCACTTGAAATGTTATCAGAACAGCATGCTCAGATAAAAGTGATATCTTACATGCGGTGCCGTCCATGAGTCCGCGGTCACAGATCATGAGCACATTCTGTTTGCAGGTGAACGACTTGGCCAGCTCGAAGTAGGTGTTCTCAATCTGCATCATCGTCTTGATGATGTTCTCCTGCAACAGAAACACTGCACACAGCGCCACGTTAGAACTCTCATCAGTGCATGCACTCTCTCTATCTATATTTTATTTTCCTACTACTTCTAAGGATGTAACTATTTAAAATATGTATTTCTACTATGTTAACAGTTATAATGTTCATACCAACTACAATTTTTTTTATTTCTCTAATTATTCAAAATCATCTTTA
>JAUTBW010083967.1:0-10426 GCA_032361425.1 Peltospira smaragdina
CAACAAAATGTTGACTCCTTAGATAAGCCGACCCCAGCCTTTGACTTGATACTTTTTAGATAAAAAACTCGGCTAATGCACAGCGATATACGGTAGCTATAGTTATGTAACCTTCAAACTTTATAACCTGTATAATGTGTGATATTATGTAGTGGTAGTGGGTATTCTATCACAATCTGAACTAAATATATTTCTCAGTGACCAGATAAAATGTATTACAATGCAATGGAACATTACTTATTTCCTTAATGAAGATTATTTTATTTTTATCTTGGATAATTTTAAATTATAACCAAATATAAAATTTCAGGTTGAGAAGTTTGGAGATTTGATCCTGAAGGCCACAGAACCTCAGATGGTGTTGTTCAACCTATACGACGACTGGCTGAAAACAATCTCCTCATACACAGTAAGTGATGCTTCATTTTGTGTAGCAGTAATATTATAAATAAGTGTAGGCCTACCTGTTGCATGATACAAGTGTTATAAAAATTTCACATTTGCTGAGGTGAAGGTACCCGTCTGAGGCACTAACTATCAGGTTGATCCATGTCAGGGAGCCATTAGGAATTTTTCAAATTAAAATATGTTCTGATGCCGATACACTCTACATAGAGTGTATCATTAAACAATTTTTTAATAAAATAATGACATAAATATGCACACAGTATTAATAACACTGTATTCCCACCATGTTCTAGGCGTTCTCGCGTCTGATCCTGATCCTGCGTGCGCTACATGTGAACAACGACAAGACGAAGATCATCCTGAAGCCGGACAAGACGACTATCACGGAGATCCACCACATCTGGCCCACGCTGTCCGATGAGGAGTGGATGAAGATCGAGGTCCAGCTCAAGGACCTCATCCTCGCTGACTACGGCAAGAAAAACAAGTAAGAACATTGTGTTTGTCTGTGGGGGGTGTGTGTGGTGAGTGGGAGGTCAGTGTGTATGGTGAGGGGGAGGTTGGTGTGTGGTGAGAGGGAGGTTGGTGTGAGAGGGAAGTTGGAGGTTGGTGTGTGCGGGGAGGTTGGTGTGTGGTGAGCGGGAGGTTGGTATGCGTGGTGAGGGGGAGGTCAATGTGTGTGTGTGAGATCCAGCTCAAAGACCTCATCGTCACTGACTGGCATAAAAAAAGGACCCAAGTATAAGCCTAACATGGTTCATGTCTATCTCTGTGGAGAGGCTTGTATCGGTATGGGTGTGTGTGTGTGTGTGTGTGGTCAAATCACGAACAAGATATGAAGTTCACATTGTGAACATGGATGGAACTGGAAATTGTTTAACCTTAATTAAAATTCTGTAAAAACAACTTAACTATTTCAGTGACAACTATCAAAAATTTCTTAAACAACAACAACAATATTAATGAAAAAAAATCTAATTGATGATGATGATGACAATAATAATAATAATCATCATGTATGTTTGTTTCCAGTGTAAACGTAGCCTCCCTGACACAGTCTGAGATCCGAGACATCATCCTAGGCATGGAGATCTCCGCCCCATCGGCCCAGCGCCAGCAGATCGCCGAGATTGAGAAGCAGACCAAGGAGCAGTCGCAGCTGACGGCCACCACGACACGTACTGTGAACAAACACGGTGACGAGATCATCACCTCAACCACCAGCAATTACGAGAGCCAGACGTTCTCGTCCAAGACGGAGTGGCGAGTGCGAGCCATCTCAGCCACCAACCTGCACCTGCGTACAAACCACATCTATGTGTCATCGGACGACATCAAGGAGACCGGATACACATACATTCTGCCCAAGAACATCCTCAAGAAGTTCATCATCATCTCTGATCTGAGAGCACAGGTGAGAGAACAAGATTTTCAGTTGGTTTAAGAAGCCGTATATTGTAGGATTTATGAAGATTAGATCTGTATCTAAAATAAATGCATCAATACATATGCAGAGTGTGAGACTGAGGGATGGAGGATGGGCGAGAGAGAGGGTTGGAGGGGAAAGGGAAAAAGTCAGTGAGTGAATGAGATGAGTAGGTAGTTATATATATGCTTAATTAGGTGACACTTGCAAAATAGTGTTGCAGAATAGTTCTTAACATTCTCCAAAAACCAGTTTGTATCTTTTTCTTGGGAAGAAGTACTGTTTTTAAAGACATTGCATGATTATAGTCATCATTTTCAGCTTGGGGGCCTTGCTCATAAAAGAATGTAAGTTTATGTTTGTAATGTAATTTTAAATGTATATTTTAAAATTGTTCCATAATGTCAGAGACATAACTCCCAGCCAGTAATTGAACATAGATTTTGGTTAACTTTAGAATGTAATCTTACACTCTTGTGAATAAGGCCTCTGGGCCTTGCAGCTGGAAGCAATCATAAAACTTGCATCAGATATAGTCTGAATTAACTTAGTTAAATCATGAAAGTTTTTAAAACATGAATGTAAATGAGCACATATATAGGCCACTGTGATAAAAACACATACCCTTATAATGTTGCTGTTTATTGTAAATAAATTTCGTCTACATCTGTCGTAGGTTTTATGATTGCTTTGAGTTACAAGCCCTGGTATTTATGAAAGTAGTAGTTGATAGCTTTTGGCTCAAGTTTGAGTGTTTGTTTTTCAGATTGCTGGCTACCTGTACGGGGTGAGTCCGCCTGACAACCCACAGGTGAAGGAGATCCGGTGTATCGTGATGCCACCGCAGTGGGGAACACACCAGACAGTCCACCTGCCCAGCATTCTGCCTGATCACGAGTACCTCAAGGTAGGTTTGGTTTTTTCAAGGCTGTTTTTACTGCAAAATAGTGTGCTTATCATTGATCAAAATGAGGTGGAAGAAGTTGCTTAAGTTTTATTTATTTATTTTTTGTTTGTTTATTCTTTTTAATATTGTCAGATAAAATGTTGTTACTATTTATACATCTAGAAATCCTGTAGAAGAAAAAGATTTCCTGACTATTTTCTTTCTGGCTTCTTATAGCCTAGTGGTGAAAGACCTGCCTGATAAATCTGTCCCAGTCAGTGAATCCAGGACAATCCTAATTAGAATGTTTTCTAGTGCTGTTATAACCGTTAATAAAAACTGTTGAGAGTTTTGTAAAAAAAAATAGGCTATATTTTTTATCTTTTGCTTTCTTTTACCAATGCTTGTTGCTTATAATTACCAGGAGATGGAACCTCTTGGATGGATTCACACCCAGCCCAACGAGTTGCCACAATTGTCACCACAAGACATCACCAGTCACGCCAAGATCATGTCTGACAACGCCAGCTGGGATGGAGAGAAAACCGTAGTCATAACCTGCAGGTTGGTCAGAGAGTGATACTTTTATTAGTAATTGTTTGGAATTGGAGTTTGATTCCTCAAGTCATTGGTCCATGTCAGATTTAAATATTACAGAACATTGAGTAAAAACACACTGAGTGATGATTGTGGTCAAGTTATAAATTGCTTAGCAACCATTGTTGTGCAGCCGGTACTATGTAGCAAGGTGCAGTGCCATATTAAAAATGTTATCTATCATGGTAAACTTCATATAAGCTCAATAGATATAAATATATTTTAGCTGTGTGACCCATGACTCCCAACTTACACCATGTCTATGTTTTCTATAACTGCAACAAAAGGTGATACAATGTATGTTGTTGTTTTTTAAAATCAGGTTGTATTTGCATCAGCTAAAAAATAAACAAAAAATATTGGCTAGTTTTCACTTGAATCAGGGATAGTTTAGACCTTAATTATTACATGGTTAATATTTTAAAGTTGAACCTATGCATACTAAGTTAATATATGCCTCTTTTTCCAGCTTTACCCCTGGCTCATGTTCGCTGACTGCTTACAAGCTGACACCCAGTGGCTATGAGTGGGGTCGGCAGAACAAGGACACCGGAAACAACCCCAAGGGTTACCTGCCCTCACATTACGAGCGGGTGCAGATGTTGCTGTCCGACAGATTCCTTGGATTCTCCATGGTGCCCAACCAGGCCTCGTGGAACTACAACTTCATGGGTAAGTCATTGAACATGCCAGTGGTATGTTATAGTATTGTTAGGAAGCAATGCTTATTTATTGGTTTTAAAGTAGGATATAACCAAATGGAGTTTGATTTCTGGGCATTATTGTTCACTGATCCCCACAAATGTAATTTTTTTGGTCCCAGTTTTAAGTTTCTCTTGCCAGTGGAAAAGTCAGTTTTGTCATCATACATTATATTATACACTGTAATCACTGTGTGTGTTGACCTGTGTGCTTCCAGGTGTGCGCCACGACCCCAACATGAAGTACGACCTGCAGCTGGCCAACCCGAAGGAGTTCTACCACGAGATCCACCGTCCGTCTCACTTCCTCAACTTCAGCACCATGGAGGACGCAGAGATAATAGGGGCTGACAGGGAGGACTTGTACGCTTAGAGCAGTTCCATGCATTTGTGTCAACACTCTTTCATTCAGCTCCAAGGGTGTTGCTATGACTATTTTACAGATTATTTAAATGGGCGTATGTGCTTATATGTGGTAGCAGCCAGTGAAAGAGGACATTATCATCATTTTTGTTTTTCTCTCGAAATGTTACTCTTATAGTTTATTATTTGTGCATTTTGAATATATGAAAGAAGAAAATCGTTGGGACATCAGTATGCCTGCAATTCCAGAATTTATTGAATGTGGTGCATTCGTTTTGTTAGTTTTTTGTTTCACAAGAGTTAAATCATCCTATGTGATCATACAGTTTATCGTTTCATATCATTCTTGTTCATCAAATCATGTATAAAAAAAAACTTATTGTTTTGAATATTTTTTATTAAACTGGAAAATGGTTGGATTTTTCGTGGACTTGTCTTAGTGAAAGTGATTTCAAGACATATTTTCTACAAGTATGAAGCTAGCGGAAGGTTTGGTCACAGCTATTTTGACAGTGACACAGATGAGACTGAATGACAATGATAATTCAGGATCTGATACAAGATACAGACAAACATTTATTTAGACTTCTCAGAGACTGATGTTTCATTGATACAATTTACACCGAGCTTCATGTGTTAGAAATTCAATTTCAATGAGAATTCATACAACCTGTTTCTATGATAATTGTATCCATGTTGTAATGTTTTGCTTTTTTGACACCCAATAGCTGATCTGTTTCATGCTGGGCTACCATTAAACATATGTATAAACATGTATACATGATGCTGGAAATATTTAAGATATGACAGAGGTTTGTGTTATAAACTGTAGACTGTTTCAATGCCAGTGAATGCAAACCTTTCAGAAAATTGAAAACAATGATTAGTTTCATGTTTGTGGATGCAGTTTTAAAAATTTGGGTTTAAAAATTAAAAGTAGTCATGAATTGTGCTATGTTTTATCATGTTCCAGCATTGACCATTAAAGTCAACTGTATAATTTGCATTGTTTGATTTACAGCATGACAATAAGAAATCGACTGTTCTCATTGTAATTAGAACACATAAAGGTCTTTGTGTTAATCTGGTTATGGAATAAATGTTTCACTGTATATTAAAGATCAATAAACTTCTCAACTGAATTTGGTTGGTTGTTCTTACAGTATTGGTACTCCCATCCATTAATATTTAAGAAATGCACACACAGACACAGACATACACACAGACACACACACACACACACAATCAGTTCACATTTCAAAATTTGAACACTTTTAGACCTTGGGTTTTATCATGCCTTTCATGCATTTTAATATAATGGTTATTTTGTCATGGAAAAAGCTTTCGTTAGCTAGTAAAATACCAGTGTAACAGGGATCAGTGGTGTTTGTGGGTATCATGTGTTGATGCTGCTCAGTCTAGGGCTTTAACCTACGTTTGTAATGCTTTGTTTATCATTTGGTTTTTAATCAAAAAAGTAAAATGTGGTACAGTGGCTTTTAGAATTACATTGTTGATTTTACCATGTTTGATCACTGGTAATCAATACAACAAAGCACTACAGTACCTGAATTACACTTGTTAGCCTTTGCTATCAAGGGATATTGTCAAATGCTAAATACTAATTTTCTTAAGCGAAGTGGGTCTACCCATCAAAGGACATGTACTAACGTAGAGCGTTTGTATGTGATCTAGATAGCAATAGTAGTGTATTGGAGTGGAGCGTACCAGTTAGACATAACCTAGTTGTCTATTCTAAATGTTTAAATAATAAAAATATTCTCGACTTAACTTTAAATATACCAACAGAAAGCAAATTGTTTTGAGAATAATTATTTTTGGTATTTAACCTAGAACTTGGCAAGAAAGCATAACATATATTAAACAGAAATAAATGAGTGTTCGGCATGTGAAACCATGTTCATATGTGCAAACATCCTTTGACAGGTTACTGGCCAAGAAATATATGTCAGACTCCTCTTCAGCCTGTCCTGTTTAAAAATACTTTAGAAAAAAATAACTACAATATGTTTTTTTGTTTGTGTTTTTAATATCAAGATTACTTGGATGATGCCAAGCAAGGTATTAACAGCATCATCCCACAAATATGATAAACCTGCATCCTTTGAAATAGGGACATAGCTCAGTCAGTAGAGCATCCGCTTTCGGTGCAGTGGGTCAATGATCAGTCCTTGGTGAACCCATTTGAGCTATTTCTTGTTCCAGCCAGTGCCCTGCGACTGGTATATAAAAGATGTGGTATGTGCTATCCTGTATGAGATAATGCATATATTAAGATCCCTTGCTGCTAACTGGAAAGAGCCCATGATGTGGTAGCACAGGGTTTCCTCTATCTAATATGTCCATTAACCATATGCCTATGCCATATAACCGTACACAAATGTGTTGAGTGCATCATTAAATAAACATTTCCTTTCTTCATTCGTTTGAAACAATGACCTCATATTAAATAAAACAACTTGAGAGTTTGATTATATTTGTTTATTATCCTGTAAATCATAAACTGATAAATATTTTCACAATAAAATAGCACATGCATGACATGAAACTGACCTCTGAGTCATGTCCCAGATATTTATATAATAATCAAGCCAAGTAAATATAAATGGTATTTAAATACTGTAATAACCTTACCAACTGATTTTCAAATATGTAAGTCTGTGTCTAGCTGTCTTCTGAACTAGACATATTTTAAAAAGCCACAATACACTTTAAGTCATCCGTGCTTCTTAGTTGTATGATCAATTAGTGGCTGACAAAGATGCATTTGTTTGGTAACAATGCATTTTCAAATTGTTCCACCTAATATTCATTGAAAATAAATGCCCAGAGACTGATGGAGATTAGTATTAAAGCACAAGTGATATGTTTTGCATTTTACATCTACAAATTGTAAGAAGTGCACACTAAACACAGATCTGGAACAAACATCATATTCTACTGACTCTTTTACTTGGCCTTTTATATTTGTTCGATTATTGCTAGATAATTAAGCACCATAGTACAGAATCAATCAATATACATTTTAATTAAAAATTATCAAATACACAACGCTGAGGTATGATAATATTAAGATAAAATTTAGTAATATATAGATTATTTATATATACACTTAATCGTATATACAGTTGAAATTAATAAAATAATTAAAACATCCCGCTCCTAACAAATGCTATGTACAAAAATACTGAATGTAAATATTAAATGAACACATTTAAATTACAGTAATAGGCCTAAAACATAGAGTTGGATCCAAGTAAATTAATACTGTATATTAATTTCAAACTTTAACCACTAACGTTTATCTCAAACAACTGGCATCTCTTGCTAATACAACTTAGCTGGAAAATGTGAAGGAATAATTTAAAGACCTGACTCAAATACAACTAATAAATTACAGGGGCCTTATTCACAAAAGGGTGTTTATTACATTCAAAACTTAATACTAAGTCTATGTCTAACCATTGGTCCATAATGTCAAAGACGCTACTTTCAGCCAATGATCAGACATAAAAGTTACATTATGTGTAAAGTGTAACTTTACACTCTTTTGTGAATAAAGCCCCATATTCTAATTAAAGACCTTTAAAATTGTCTATAGGATTAGGCACAAGAACAGGACTACAGGGTAAATGCTTGAAACTTGTAAGAATAAAACAGTGACTATAGTTTTGCCTTCCACAACTAGCACAACACACAAAGGAATGGAGAGGAATGATTGTTTTTACAAATTATACCACACAGTGTTAACAAACACCTAAGTACTGTCAATCACAAAATATTAGCAACCTTAAATAGGAGCAAATCACTAACAATAACATATTAGTGAAATAAAACTTGTATTAACATGAAATTGTTATATTTTCCATAGTCCTGTAAATTTGCTAACATTCTGTGACTGCTGATATTTCCTTAATTACAGTATATGGCATTAAAAACAGACAACTGTGTCACAGAGAAATAATGAACATTTAGTTGGGACTGAAATACAACACAAGATAACTCACAACACAGGAGAACACAATAGATTTAAAACTTCAACAACAAAAGATAAGCTAGAAAAAAGTCCAATACGTAACAGAAAACAACCTTAAATAACAATATTTATGCTGACCCTCATGAATACTGCTCCATCAAAATTGGAGGCAATACAAATTTTAATTTTCCAATGAGAAATTAGCAGCCAATGGTTTAATGGAAATTATTTGATATATTAACTGATAATTTGACATTAAGAAAGAAACCACCTTTCATATACTTTGTCATAATTTAGCAAACACAAACAATTTAATATACAGATATTCTGAACATGGTAAACAGAACTCTGATTTTCAAACAATATATGTCAGATCATTGTATAAAATAGTTTACATCTTTTAATACAAATTATGGACAAAAGGCATTCACAGAAAGGAAATACCTGAGGTAATAAACAGAATAGTAAATTAAGTACCAGTTAGTATCACTATAACAATCATTCATCAATAACTTGTGACAATGAATTAAAAAATATTCATAGCTAAATTGTTGTGACAAATAAAACTTGTCTGACGCAGGATTCCAATCAGAATAACTGGTACATAATTTACTATCCTCATTTAGGCACTTACACTGATAAAGAAACAACCTTTTAGACAAATACTGTAACCAACCTGGAGACATACAGAGTAAACCAGAGTTTCTAAAGACTATCATCTGACTAGATGTACCAAACAATCTGTTTGTCACAGGGTAGAGCCAATTTCAAAAAAATGTGTACACATTTCAGTGCTCATGTTCATGTCCATCTGAAGTTGTAGCAGGTTGTTTTTGGCATGTAATTAAAACATTTAAAAATCATTATGCTTAATGAACAATTGGCAGTGAGGGACTGAAGAGAGGCACCAGATGAAAATGTCTTTTATACAGACAAACTGGTCAAACTGAAATTACTGTAGAAGACATCTTGGAATAATAAAAAAATGTCTTGTGCATTGCTGAACACATCAATAAATGTGGTTGCATCAAAGATTTCTCTGCTTAAACAGAAGTACAGAACTGTCCAAACGAAGAAACACAATACCCAGCACGCACACAAGAAATAAACATTTGGCATATTTTTTATGTCTATATTGTAAAACATGTTAGTCTGTAATTTGTTAATACAAAAGTATCAATCAGTAACAAGTAACACTTCGCATGCTTTCAGTAAGCACAATGTCCAACAAATATAACAGATACAAGCATTTGGCCACAGTCGCTGTGTAACATAACAAGTACATAAGTTCTTTATACTCTGATTAACCAATTTCCAATATAATTAATATCTTGCTGTCAAAACTGAAGCAAAAACATCCTTAAACTGTAAATATATACATTAATACTCTGTTGGATGGTAATGTTCACAGACCTTACCAATACTGCTGTTATTAAAACATTTCCAGCTTTGAAAGCATCAGACATCTGAGAATATCTTCCCATTGTAGTCACTCTAGATGGTAAGACATGTTACCAGTATAACACTGGAATTATTGTAGACTTTTTATTTGATATGTTAACAGTCTGAGTATAGACTATGTGGGATTAAATCGTGTGTCATGTTTGAAAACTGTGAATATGTCAGTCTGTCATGTAAATTGACTTTGTGTCTAGCTATCTGAACAAATCATATTTTGTTGTTCTGCTATGTAAGTGTATGTCTAGCTGTTCTGCTATGTAAGTCTGTGTCTAGCTGTCTTCTTGTTCTATGTAAGTCTGTGTCTAGCTGTCATGTTGTTCTATGTAAGTCTGTGTCTAGATCTCTTGCTGTTCTATGTAAGTCTTTGTTTAGTTGTCTTGCTGTTCTATGTAAGTCTGTGTCTAGCTGTCTTGTTGTTCTATGTAAGTCTGTGTCAAGCTGTCATGTTCTATATAAGTCTGTGTCTAGCTGTCTTGCTGTTTTATGTAAGTCTGTGTCTAGCTGTCATGTTGTTCTATATAAGTCTGTGTCTAGCTGTCTTGCTGTTTTATGTAAGTCTGTGTCTAGCTGTCATGTTGTTCTATATA
>JAUTBW010084077.1:0-10424 GCA_032361425.1 Peltospira smaragdina
TTTTATCCTTATAATTTTGACGGTACACCTTCAACTTTGACCTGCCAGTCACGTGATTTGGTACAATATTACCTATAGTGAAATTGTGGTAAATAAACTTAATTATCAGTTAGTATTAAATTATCAGAACTGATGAGCTATGTCTGAAATTTGCTTAGCCAATCACAATGTGATTCAGACAAAATATGTCCATGTTCCCCAAAACTATAAGCCTGTAAACCTAGAGAGCACCTAACAGCCCAGTGGGTAGAGCTCCTGCCTTGTTATGCAGTCATATGAAATTGATTCCTGTCAGTGATCCACTGTTTTGTTTTTAGAATCAAAATCAGTGTCTATATAACCATTAATAAAAATGTGTTGATGGCGCCTAGTGGTTATAACATCTACCTGACATTTGGTCAATCTGAGATCAATCCCTGTTCGGTAGCCACTAGGGAATTTTCTAATTAAAATATCTCTCATGCTGATATAACCATTAATAAAACATGAGTTGAGTGCATTATTAATTGGTATTTAATATTAAATATTTGTAGATTTTTCGTGCCTCCGGGTGCAAAGCAATGTATGGGACATACTCACTGAGTGACTGGTATAAGAAAATTTCTACTCACCAACTCAGTAGTGTTACTCGCTAGTCGCATCATATTAATATTGACATTCAAACATATAGTAAAAGAATCAAACAACTTTGGCACTGGAATGTCTAGATATATGTAGCAAAACCTTCTGATTGTGGTTGATTGCTGAACATCCTGAGCAACTCAGAGTGCTATTTCACAATAACTTTGGCGACATTTATGACACTATACGGTAGGTAAGTGTTTCACTAACATTACTGTGCCCTGTGGTTACAGGTGACTGCAGGATTATCACTAGACTTTATCCACTGGAGATCATATGAGCTTTATTGTTAAATTTCGGGAGTCCCTTAACAGGATTTTTAGATAAAATTAAAAAAAGTAAGAGTTGTGTCCAAATCCATGCTTCAAAAGACACTTTTTGAGTTAGTGAGATCGCTGGAGTGTTCAGTAAAATTAAATCACCAAATGTTGCTAATTTGATTACTCACCGACTTCATAGCGTGTGCCTGTCAGGTTGGCTGTGATGAGATGTCTCTTCCTCTTCTTCTTCTTGTGCTGCTGATTGGCAGTGGGGTCCCGTCTGTACGAGTCGTCTGACTGGCCGGTTTTGTGCTGGGGCGTGGCCTTGTGGGTGTCATCACGCAGAGACTGAGATGTCGTTGCACTGTTCTTCTTTGTACACTGGCTCAGGTAGCTCAGGTTCACATCTGTGGGGCAAACGCAACAGTTAAGGCAAACACAACAACAGGTAGCTCAGGTTCACATCTGTGGGGCAAACGCAACAGTTAAGGTAAACACAACAACAGGTAGCTCAGTAATTTGCTTTATTACCTACAAGGTATGGCATAACAAGGAACATATTTATCACACAATGTCTCTTGTGATAAATAACAAAATTGTATTTCATTTTGATATGATTGGCTGTCATTAGAATAACCTCATTCTGATTGGCTGTCATTAAAGTACACTTCATTCTGATTTGCTGGCAATTATGTAATTCTCATCACGTTTGGCATCTGACGTCACAGCGTTTAAAAGACTCGCTATTTATATAAGTAGTAAGCATTAGCTGGAATGTTTAACTGACATGACAGTTTTACGGTAATATATAGAATATTACATTCGTGTCCATGACAGACAATGTGTATGACACTCGTGCCTAAATTATAACATTTCCCTCACTCTCGCTCATGAAAAATGATCATTTAGGCACTAGTGTTATAAATATCTTCATTCATGGACACTCATATATCCTCTCTATATATAACATCATCACTTATGACAAATTTATGCAATCATATAACTAAGAAAGCTTTGAAAATACACCCCAGGTTCGAATTTGTGGGGCAAACAACAACATATTTCAACTATTTTAACATGTCTCTATCCAATAACACAACAGTTAGATCAGGTTCACATCTGTCAGGTAACCACCAGCAGTTTTTGTCTAATTATAATGTTTCCGATGTCAATATAACCATTAATAAAAATGTGTTGAGTGCATTGTTAACTAAAAATAAATAAATAAATAATAATTTGTAAAAACTATTTTTTAGAAATCTGATATTCCATTCGCCGTATTAAGCGTCCAGGGTGCTTAAACAATTTATATGGGGGGGGGGGGCCACTTATTGAAGACCAAGTAACATAAATCAAAACATGCTATTGTATATTGTTTTTAAACAGAGATGCCTCTACACGACCTGTTGTTACCGGAGATGTCCAAAGGCAACAACTGTTATATTCCATCAATGCTCGTTTTATTCCGCAAGCACTTGCTTTATTCCCTTATCACTTGGTTTTAAATATGACTGCACGAATATGAATATGGAAAGCACCATCATCGGTTTTAATCTTCATCGTAACATTTAGCAACAGTGTATGGGTGATCTGTTGAGAGCAAGACGAGAACCAGAAAATGCAAGCGATACATTCATAGTCTGTATTCTTTAGGACTGTTATTACTGTGGGACACTGTCTGTCTGAGTTGTTATCAGAAAGTCTAAATTGATGGCACTTGCAGACTAAGCAGTTACATATTTATTACATTGAACAGGACAATCGGAATTGACAGCACATATGAAAAGACAAATTTTAGTTAAGCGATGTATGTTAAATTTAACACAATTACTGTTTGCAGTTATTGTTAACACGATAAAAGGAGAGGGGCAGTAATTAAGTTTTGTTTATTAATATTTTCACCTTTAGTGGACACTTATTGGAGCAAGGCGCTTAATGTGTCGAATACGGTACATTCCAAAAGTAATCTTATATTTATTTCTGAACAAAAGCCCATGAAAACTATAAACAATAACTAACCTGATCTGTCGACTGATGACAGGGAACTCATGGAGATGCTCTGCTTTATTCCTGGCATTCTCGCTGATCAGTTTTCCCTGGACCCTGTCCACTTGACACACTCTAGTAGTTCAGCCCCCTGATACATATGGTCTGCTAGCCAATGCTTGTCCAACTCCACCACTAAACAAACAAACCTCAACTACACCCACAATACAGTCCTCTTCCACACAGTTCCTGATGAGAATCTCACTCGGGGTATACTCCAGAAAGAATCCAAATATCAAACAGTTTTAGAACGTCCTCTAGGTCTTTTCCTATCACACAACATTTCTGAAAAAAGAAAAACAATAAATTATATTTACTGTAAGTTAATATAAAAGTTTCTGTAGAAAGCCTTTCTTAAAAATCATAGTTTTAAGATGCTGTCTATGTCTTTTATTTTCCTTCTTAAATATAAACATATTTATCCACTGATGAAGCTACTTTATCAAATTATTAAACTAACATGACAGTACATAGCAATCAAAATATACTGACAGATTACTGAATTTTGGAACAGGACAGAGATTAAAAGAAGGCTAGATAAAAAATATACAGGCTATAAAAGGTATAACTGTTTAATGATATACTAATACTAAAGGGTTCTTAATACACATATCCTTGATATAATTATGAGAAAGAGAAAGAGCAAGGAATGTTTTAATTTAAAAATGCACTCGACACATCTTTGAAGTTATATAAGACATGGTTAAGGACAAGATGACAGTAAGAAAGGAAACCCACTGCCACAATATTAGATCTTCTTTACAGTTAACAGTGCTCAATGGATCTTTTATATGTGGAAAACTGGTTGGAATAAGAAGTAGCTCTATGGGTATATGAGAAACAACATGGGCCAACACTTTACTCCACTGTAATACCGTACCACACAGGTCTTGTTTATTTATGTGTTTTCCCCAGAGAAAACAGAACATTATTTTAGAAGTGTTAAAGTTATAGTAAAAAAATTACAAGGATAATTTCCAAGTAGGACAAGTAAAATAGCTTCTACCACATGCTCAATAACAATATATGTATACCCAAATGCCTAATTTTTATTTATGACTATTATACTAGTTATAATAATAAGTATGTCACTCATAAATAGACATAAAATTATTTATATTATACTGGTACGTGTATTTATATTGCTTTACAGGTTCTACTTTTTACCATTTCACAAATCCACCATTCATTATTACAGTAATATGTGCACTGGACTATGAATAAAGAATGCATCAATCAAGATGAGAAATCAATTCCTGTTTAATATGAACAATTAACGTCTCTTGTTGAACCTGCAGTCCAACAATCACCAGCAAGGAGACGTCATAACTCAGTCTCACTGTACTTGGCATAATCCTCAGTGTAACACATCACAACTATTTCATCCAATTACTTCCACCGGTATTTGTTCATTCATCAGAAATTGCACGTAATTCCTTCATTGACACACAAATTCTCAGCTTCGCCAAGTAATCCTGGTTATTAGGCTTCCACTGCTGGTTATTAATTTGTTACATACTAAGGCTGAAACATGCAATACTAGAGTTACGGGTATCGTGGCTGTAATATGCTATAGTGCAGATCTCTGGTTTAGTGGATATCTCTGCCACTTAATGCCCATTACAAGCAATGAGTCTTTAATGTAAAGAAAGTACTTGGGAATTTCATCAAAGCTCTCAATTCCAAAATTATGGCTATATGGTGTCAACCATTCAAATGAGATGGAGCCCAATGCTGCCACATAGACTGCTTTTTCAATTTCATAAGTGATCTGGTGCCAGGCAATAAGCACCATCACACATTTTACTTTGGAACAATGTAATGAAACATTACAATCTGTCAACAAGAACATGATTATACAAGATCTACAAAAATAAATATATGTATGAATTGTCATTAATAAATACAAGAGATTTTTAGCAGTTGAATAATACATAGCTAACCAATACATAGAGAAAAATTACAAAAATAATATACAGTTTGTTTATACATACATCTGATGTGCTGTCTATATATTTGTGAGCAATTCACATTTACTGTAAGCCTACATTCTTGTATTTCATTAGAAACTGTTTATTTATAGAGATGTTTCAGCATCCAAAAACAGCCTATTGTGATATGGTGTGGGGAAACAGTATACATTACTGTCTCTAATTATGTTTATTTCGTGGACAAAATCCTAACAAAGAGTTGTGATAACCTATTTGGACTATAAATAAAACTGACAGTATAAAATTATGTATCCAACTATATGTTATCAGAGGATAAACTTTCTTGGAATAGGAGATTGTTGATCTTCTAAATCTAGGTAGCAGAATATGTGAAGGTGATGGAGATGAGGTAAAAAGAAAGAAAGAGAAAGAAATGTTCTTATTTCTCAATCTCATCAAGTCCTTGTATTATATCACAGATATCTCACATTTTATTTATGACTATATGGTGTCAAACATATGATTAAGGACCACTTTGATCATCTGAAATGAAATCCGCTGTAGCCACAAGCTACTCCTTTTGATAAACAGCTAGGGATCTTTTACATGCACCATCCAAAAGATAGAATAGCAATATCAAGGTCTTTGTTACATCAGTTGTGGAGCACTGGCTGTAACGAGACATAGTGCAATGGGTCCACCATGTGGGATCGACTGACCACACCATGAGCGAATGTTCCACATCTGAGCTGTGTGCAAAAACTGGTTGGAATGAGAAATAGCATGCACAAAATGCATGTGAAAATAAAATTTATAACTGATTTAAAGTACGAGTGTAGTTCAGAAACCAATGGCATTAATACATAACAGGCTACAAATTTAGGACTTAATGATGAAAACGAATCTACAGACTTTATTATTATAATTCTGTTTGAAGTTGATACAAAAATATATGCCTGTATTACCAGTATACTTCAAACTAGAGTGAAGTTAAAACCCTACTAAAATTAAAATAACCATGAACTCACCACAGTTTTAAAAAATAATTATCTATTTCAAATTTCAACTCTTACCTGTAGGCCTATATAGCTCTAACCACACCACTAGATTTGGGTAAATTTAAAAAAATGGATTTTTGCCAAAACTCAATGGATATAAAGACATTATTTCTTTAAACATCCTGTTTTAATATTGTTATAACGGTTTTGATTCAGAAAGCTGGTGGGCTTTGAATTTGTGTTTTGTTGTTGTTATTATTATTATTATTATTATTATTATTATTATTATTATTATTATTATTATTACTATTATTATGTTGCTGTTGTTGTTGTTTGTTTAAATAAATATAGACACATATAAATAAAATTACAAAACCAGAACAGCATTAAATCATAGATTAAAAAAAAAAAATCCCATTAGGGTAAAGGGGAGATATGGTGTGTTTTTGTTTTTATGTTTATGAACATAAATTATGCAAGATATGAACACTGCTGGCTAGCATGGTGCACAGTGCGACTAATCTATTAGTCATGGTGACTGGGTATTGAACTGGGCCTTACGTAAAGCAGATACAATCAACACACGTCACTTTGCCACACCATGTCAACGACCAGGCCAGATTGTTACCCTGAGATTCACAGACTGATTATACACACAAAGCTAACTGCAATATTAATATCAGTCTTTAAAAGTTAGTTACCTAGCAGGTATAAAATCTTATGACATACTGGTAGTAACACATTTAAGATAATCTTTAGATCAATAAACTTACTTAAAGCTAAAAATTGGTTCAATACTGTTAGTAATACACACTGATGATTAAGCATTAGCCACTAGGTATAATATTTAAAGAAAATAAACTCCCACTTATGTCCTTTCCTAATAAAATGAAATAAACAGGAATATTTTGTTTTCAAAAATTTGCAATTGCTCTTTAAATATTTTTACACTGTACTGTAATATTGGAGCCAAACTCAATAACCAGGATGTATCAAACCATATTCTAATTGTGTCATTTTATGATTATATTTAAACAATATGCATTGTAAAAGCAAATTAAAATATGTCATGAATATTTTGTTTTATGTACTGGGATGGGAGATTTACTCATGGTGCAGTGGGTTGTCAGTTCAATAGTGGACCCATTGGGCTACATCTCGTTCCTGCCAGGGCTCCACAACTGGTGTAATAAAGGCTGTGATATGTAGGTTGATGCATATAAAAGATCTCTTGCTTACTGTCAGACGGCACATTCGGAAACTGAACTCTGAACATGAAGGTCGAGAAGTTTTGTGTTTCCCTTCAACCATCTTTGGCGGCCATGTTAGATACCTTCGGAGAACTTGGTGAGTTTTGTGTCACCTTTAATGGTGACTGAGCTCATGTTACCTTAGTGTATGGGGTAACAAAAGAAGGCCAAGAAGAGGGCAAAAAGGAGGAAGAGAAAACCTGCACCAGGGGCGGCACAGGAGGGACTGAACTGGTAGCTGAACCGCCGGTGTAAGTTCCTTCTGTGTTGAAACTCCAAGTGAAACCTCCACTGCCAGCTGTGACTCACAAAGTCTTTCTTGATCCATCGGCCAGCCCTCTGCCCTCTCTTCTATCTCCGTGCCCTAACGCCACTCCACGCTGTGCAGGGTTTGTCGAGCAGGTGGCCCCGAAACGGAAAGCAACATCACTGTTAGAGGAGCCAGCTGTGGGAAGACAAGCAGTTCAACCAGAACTGACGGAATGGGAGAATGTGGCACACCAGGTAAGGCCCAGATTCTGCAAGTACCTCACCCCAGAAACTACCAAGAAAGTGGACTTGAATATGTGCCCCTCTGACATATCATGGTTGGAGCTCCCATCCAAGACAGGACGGTTCACCGTTAATAGTTCCTACTCTAGTCATGGAATGAAATAATCACTTGCGATAACGTCTATCAGCAGTGTCTACTAACAACATCAGTAGACAGTGACAGTGGCCACATCATGCTACAACTACTCCTGGGATCAGAGTACAAGGAGCTGGTGCCACACATTCTCACCCATGCCAAGAATCTGAAACTGGCTCTGGTCCCTAGGAAGTCACCCCTGTCACCGTCATGATCAGCCAACCTTTCCAACCTTTTCCTCCAGTAAGGGCCATTGTCAGACTTTAAACATTTCGGCCAGTGTTCAAAATATTATGCTTAGGGTTTTTTTCTCATAAATAGTCTGACACTCTTTATTTTGGTGGCCTGTCAAAATTGTTCACAATTACCTTAAATTATTTGGCTTGAGCAATCAAATATAGTTATTTGGAATTTTGTATACGTCCACTCAGATCTTCTGCCTAAATTTAAAATTCAAAATTCTGACCATCATTATTTACCCCCACCCCTCCTGTCACAAGACGAGTGATCGGGTAAGCAGATTTCCTTTCTATCAAAATCCTCCTTAACAATATGTCTGATACCAAATATCAACTGACTGTCACTTGACAGAAGTATGCAATTCAAATTCGCACACACACAAAAAAAATAAAAAAATAAAAAAATAAAAAATAAACAGACACACAAACAGTCTCATTTCATAGGGGCGACCTGAAATTTGCAGCACACTGATAACAGGGACAGAAATTAACACTCAACCCCTCGCCCCAAGTGAGTTGAAATCCCTGGGGGAGAGTATAATTTAAATAGCGCTAGTCCCCTAGGCGAATAAAACTGAGCAGCTGCTGTAATTCATGATATGGACAGTCACACTATTTTGTAAATGACACCTGTAACTGTTAAGTGTAGATGTCATTCACCTGCCATGACAGATCTGGGAAAAACAACAGTATTACAGTTTCGTTTGGTTTCAAGAAATCTGGACAATCGGAACTCTCCGTATCCAAATTAGGAAAACTTCCATAAAATTCTGTTTATAACATTACTAAGCCTTAATTTAAGGCATGGCCTCACCCTCAACCCACCACGTCCATCTCGCTCTTATTTTCTTGGTCTAAACAAACTGTAATATAAGAACAAGTTGACCATCACCACCTGCTTCCAAACATCTCGTTTGGAATTTCAAAGTTTACCAGTAGACATTTGAGAGAGCAAATTCCTGTTTTTACATCTACATTAACAGAAACAACATTAAAAGCAGTTTATTAAATTCTACTAGACCTGATATCAGTTGCAGGTAGGCCTAGTTTAAAGAATATTTATGTCTGAATGTGTTATTTGTTTGGCTGAGGTGGTTTTTTGTGTGTATATTTATATATATTTATTTATAGTTTTATTTATGGGTTTTTTATGATATGGTTGGAATGCAGTACCACACCATATTACTTTTCAAACATGTGTTCGACCGCATATAATGAAAGGAACAAAACTAAATTCAGCATAAACAATCATTCCAATTCCTGCGTTCAGTTACTTTTAAATTAATGTATTATTGTTATTTTGCTGACATATGCGCCTTTTGCCAAATTTTTTAATAATGGTTCAATAATGAAATGGGGTGGGCTAGACATTTTTCCTGGGAACTAGCAACTTTTCTGAGTTATTAGGCCCCCATGCCAGTGGAAATATTTCCCAATTTCTACCCTTGTGACAATAAATTGGGTGCGATTTCACTTGGTGCAAACAGGCTATGGGGCAAAACATCTGGAACCCATAGATAGTACCACATAAATGCCTATTTTCAACTAACAGGGTGTCTTTGGGTCTGACACTGAGGATGGGAGTGGGGGGTGCGGAACTGTCATGAATTAATGAAACTAAATTAAAATTGGTAGGCCTATTAAATTTATTGTTCAAAATCAGAATAAGGTTTATATTTTCGGTTCTTCGGGGAAATGTTGTTCCTACTGATGTTACTGGACTACAAATGAAAGTGATGTCATTTAGCAGTCAAAATCATTAGTAACGGTAACCCTATCCCAAAGAGAAAATGAAAAACATTCACTGCATTCCATCATCTCAGCTGATTCGCGTTTTAAATATATTACGCTGCACAACCGCTACCCTATACATGTCTAAATTAACAGTTAAAAGTATTGGTTTAGTTTCCAGTAAATAAAAATGCTGTGATAAACATATATGTGAAAAACAACATGTGAAAACCAACCTGAGTATGCTCCTGCTCTTTCGTAATGTTACCAAAATGTCGGCCATTTTTGTTTGGTCATGTGATATCAGCGCTTGACAACATCATTCCTTCAGACGCTTTCACCTAGCAACTGTCAAACTATGAGTGCAAACTAATAAAAGTAAACTATGACTTGCACGAACGATAAAGTATACAAATAAAGCATTACCATAAACTCTTGACACAGACATGGGTATTATCTGGTAAATATTTCCCTCAATAAAAGTAGCCTACCCGCACGTCTGTGTGTGTGTACATGTGTACGTGCGTGTGCGTGTGTCTGTGTTTCAGACATACAGATAATCTTGAATTTAATAAATATATGGTAATTTCATCACCTTGAGGGAAGTATGTATGTATGTATATATGTATGTATGTATGTATGCTTATGTATGCCTGTGTGTGTGTGTGTGTGTGTGTGTGTGTGTGTGTGTGTGTGTGTGTGTGGCTCTGTCTATGCTCT
>JAUTBW010084188.1:0-10423 GCA_032361425.1 Peltospira smaragdina
ATAATAATAATAATAATAATAATAATAATAATAATAATAATAATAATAATAATAATAATAATAATAATAATAAATGCACACAACAAAAAGAAAACATTGATTTCTTATGTTGTCAACTGGAGTTACTTTGGCTGTCATTTTGTGTTCATGTCACGATTGCCGATTAAGGTTTTTGGATTGTCATACGCCAATGAGTCGGTGTAGCGGGATCACTTTGATCCTGCTGACACCCTATGCTATTGTAATACACCATCTACTGCACCCAACCCACAATGTATAGTGTATATGATATTTCTTATACATATATGAAAACCTATGCTAGATACATTAAATGCATGGTGTATATTTAAAAGTATACATATAACTTTCGTGTGATACTTGACAACAGGCATGGGATACTGTGTGTGTCTGACCTAGCCTACTTGTCCAATAAACTACTAATCATGTGTTAATTACGTTGTCTAGACATTAAAAAAAAAAAAAAAAAGACTTACAGGTGTACAAAAACAGGACTCAGTGACTTAAATTCGTGACTAAAATGTAGATGATAACACTAAACTGATATAAATATACCACAAATTACGCTAAAAAAGAATGTTATGTGTATGTGATTCCAAAAAAACAATTCTCACGACTGATTCGATACAATACGCAACAGGTCGTCAATTTCCGTCAATACCCGCACAACTACTCACTGTTGATTACCGTTAATTGTTTACTGGTACTAGTAAATACTTCAGTAAACCGTTCACTTGAAAACAATTTCAAACACCAGACATGAACAGAAAATAATAAGGATGCCAGGAAAAGCACGGAGGTACCAAAACTCATCGAAGCTGTTGCTAGCGTTGGGGCTGGGTGGGGGAGGGAATTGCCCCACCCCCAAAACAAAATCTGGTAAAAACAGAAAAGATAATCCTCTTTATTGATATTGATATTTGATTGAGTAACCCATTTGCAAAATTCTATTTCAGAGCCTCTATATTTCAAAATGTTATGGAGACTTGACATGGACTCGTTAGTGTCTTTGTCTTCCCTGCTCATTGGTTTCTAGAATTCATCTGCCCACCATGCTAAATACAATTCCAAACTACGGCCCTGCTCATATAGTGGAATCTGTGGACTCCACGTTCAGCATCATTATGTAATACTGAATGCAGAAGAGGAATAAGTCCTAGACCAGCTATTTTCATTGCACTGCGGTGATGTTCGATATGTTGCACACTGTATGAAAACCAGCAGTTAATATAAGACTAATTACATGCGCGTGTATATCTGTAAAAAAGATGTAAGTTATAATCATGCATCTTGTTTCAAAGTTAAATGGCTCGTTGAGTGAGTTACATAAGTCATTTGACGTTATAATAATGGTAACCGTGAGAAACTTGATTTTCGATTTATCAGTGGTAGATTCAGAGATTACGGGAGTTACTTCCCTTTGAGCTTTAAGCACCAAGGCCTCAGCCTCACCTCATCCAGGAACATCGCTCGGCTCCAGCCTAACGGTCCCTCCTTCCTACACGTATTGCAGGGTATACCTAGTACACGTGTCTCTATATGGGCGTCGGAAGCTACCTGCAACTTAGTGGCTGTCGTGAGAGCAGATCATTCCAACACGGGGGAAATGCATTATGTTCAGGAACAGACAACTTCTGGTCTTGATGCTTTTCTGGTTTCAGTCTTAGTGGCTCGTTTTAGACTTGTTGATGCTATAACCCTTTTATAAACATCCCATATCTGCCTCTGTTATTAACAGATTTTGTTTGTCGTTTTAATTAATAAAACATATGCTTTTGAAAACCGACCATTTCAGAATATAAGAATATTATCAAAACTGACCACTGCAACTTACGAGAATACATACTGAAACCAGACTTGCAATAAAAGGTCGGGTACGTCCATTCATTTGAATGAGAAAGGCAGTTTTAAGAATGTTAGACTTGTCACTGAAATGATTAACGATTAATATTCTTCTTCAGCTAACAACACAGAGGCCACTTTTTTGTCCTTTTGAGGACTTCGTATCGCCATTTTTACGCACATCATGGTAAGTCCTTGAATCGTCCTCGACTTTGTGTTTTCGCGGGTGGTCTGATGTTTTATGTTTTGACGATGAACGGTCTTTTTTAACTGCTTCTTTGGAATCAGATGACGTAACAGAGGGCTGTTTAATCACGTCTGTCTGAAAAGGAAACAAACATTGCTTTAAAATATAATTATAAACAACAATAATAACAATATTCTAAGAAAAACACAGATGGATATATGCATACACACATAACATTATTCACCGTTATGACAGAACACTTCATTAAAAATGTCTAAAAAGTATTTAAATATAGACTTCTAGACTGTAGCAAATAACTGTTTAAAGATAAATAAATAAATAAATAAATAAATAAATAAATAAATAAATAAATAAACAAACAAACAAATAAATAAATACAAAAACAAATATACGATGCACACAATATTTATTTGTTATTTTAGCATGGATTTAAACGAGAACGCAACATGCAGTAGTTGTCTGCCAGAGAATGACCTCCAGTCAACGCCCTGCCACAAGACAGTTTACAATAAAGAAATGCCGTAAGCCCTCTATTGTATTTCCCAACGTACAGTAAATATCTTGCTGAATTAAAACGTACGTCATTCTGTTAGTGTTTCACGAAGCGTACCTTTGTATCAAAGTGCAATTCCATACATAAAAAATTAATAATAATAAAACAAAAATAAAAAAATAAAAAATAATAAAAAATAAAAAAATAAATTCATTAAATTAAATAAACCAAGTGCACTACTATAAGTACAAATAATGGAATAACGCCATGTCCCTCGTTTCTTTCCACAGGTCCGTTACAAGAATATTTCCAATTACGATCGACTCATAGTTTAGCGTAAATGAATGAATCATGCGTGTAGATAACCGAACTCGCAACTGAATGTGGAACTGGAATTTAGTGCTGCATTGTGCTAAAATAACTCAAATGTGCACACTGGACACAAACCTTAAAATAAAGCATTAGAGGTTAAACATGCTTAGTCGCTTCTAATTTTCCCACACCACGAGGACATTCGAGAACTACAAAACCTCAAATCAAAGATATATTCTGACACGGTCAATCACAATCTAACTCCGCAAACCAACTTTCCATCATATTTCCAAATTTATGAAAACAACATCTCGGAATATCATTACATACCGGTATTTGTTGTATGTGTTGGGATGTCATCCATTGTACATTAATAGAAACTAGCTTCAATAATCCGTAAGGCCACTACACCACCACTTGTTAACAATTAACAACTGACAAAAGCCTACTAATTCCTAGACAGACGGCAAAAAGTGGATATAAGCGTGAAAATTACTATAAAGCAAATAGGCCTACTATGCGATAAACACATTGGAAAGCTTAGATTTAGTGTATAGAAGGCCACTTGGACTAGGTTCCTTCACAAGACAGGTTCAAGAGAAAGTCCAGATCACTACTTCCATTAGCTTGGCACTATGCATACATAAGTAAGGCCTAGATTACTGTCATAATTCGTGTTGTCCTCTCGTGAAGGCGTCAAGGTAACTTAAATCTACAAAATACACAATAATTTACAAGGACAATTTCTGCCACGCCACAATAAGAACCACATCTAAAGAAATTAAATACCTATCCTCTCTCGAGAAATGAACATTTTTCTATTTACAAATGAATAATAATAATAATAATAATAATAATAATAATAATAATAATAATAATAATAATAATAATAATAATAATAATAATAAATCAACACGAACGTTTGTCTCTTTTAAATGTTGAAAGCTTTGGTAATTTGAACCAATGGCGTACCACCAACCATAACGGCACAACCAACACTATTCCTCAAATAAACCCGTCCTACCTCTGGCGCATTCTGTGACGTCTGGGTTGTCACAGCACCGTTTTGCTGAACGGGACTTAACTCCCTCGGACTGTCACTGGTTTTTGTGTGATCTACGTCACTGGTTTTGACTTCTGGTTCAGAGCTTTCTGGCACAGAGGTGTCTGGTACAGAAGTTTGATCGGTAACTACTTCGCTTTCTTTCTCTTTTTCTTGTTGGGATTCCTTGCTTTCTGTTTTTTTTGGTGAATCTGTGAAATTTACACATTTCTTTTAACTGAACATTTTAAACTAGTGTTAGCTTTTTGGTTTAAATTGAATTTTGTGTTTAGGGATGTCAGCTGAATATTACCAAGTGACTACAATACATATATCGGAATTCCTCGGCCGACTGTGAACTCCCCAATATAGATATTTAATAAAAAAAGACTTTATTATTTACAATTTTTTTTTTCTGGATCAAAACTTTATATAAATGTTATATTTTTGGCTACAATTTCTAATCTATAGGAATCGGCCAAGGAGATCCATATGCTCACTGCTTTAAGATGCTAGTACAAAAATAACAGTGTATTGGTGTACAGATCTACAGTTGGCGGACACCGGAAGATTCTTTTGTGTCTAGAAACAGAGGACCAGGCCCAAAATAATTGCAAAATATACAGTCAAAGATCTGTGTAGTTCCGATATTTAAACAAGTATTTTAACTTGCCATATTAAAACCTTGTTTCCCAACACATATAATTATTATTAAGCCATTAAGCCATTAGTATTCCAATACCACATTGTAATGGTTTTAATAATTAATGCATTAAGTCATCTAGAGTTTTTATTTATAAATAGTTTCCAGTAACTTTAAATATAAATGTATCGAAAGCTACAGACACCATGCAGTTCAAACCCTGGTTTGGTAGTTTTAAACTGATAATGTCATATTATACATAGTAGAGTGGCTGAGGCAATGTTATGGAAAATGTGATAAGCAGGAAAGAATTAACGTAGTGTGGTGGTGTAGTATTCTAGCATAGTACCATAATACTATATACTATTAGTGTAGACTGATGTAGCATAGTACTAGTGTAGTGTAGTACAGTATTAGCATATTAGCACAATACAGTGTATTACATATTATTAACGTACCGGTAGTTTAATACATTATTATGATTATTATTATGATTATTATTATTATTATTATTATTATTATTATTATTATTATTATTATTACAGTATAGTGCCGTATATTATTAGTGTGGTGGGCCCTTATTGGTGTAGTTTTACTATATAGTATAATATTACTCTACAGCATGGTGGTATATCACATGCAGGATCTAGTATTAGTGTAGTATATAGTGTTTACCACATATGTAGGATGTGCACCCAGTTTAAGAAAACAACAGCCGAAGCTGCTTAGAGGGGATAATCATAGTATATCATTGGATAATTACGATGCAGTACACTTTAGCAGCGAATTACAACATTTAATAGTCTAGTCTGTATATATACACGTCTGGATCCGATTATTGATTTTGGTTACCGGATGATTTGGTTTACAGTGTTGCAACATTTAAATTTAATTTTAGTTTCACGATATTAGTATAATTATATTGAACACAGCTGTTTTGGTAGATATAGTTTGTTTGAGGCACTTGCTATTAGAACATTGGCTGCTGCCTTCCCCGTTGCTTAATGTTAAATATACAGAAAAAGAACTATGCACGTGCAGATTGCAAATTGGCGATACACAGAAGTGATACACAAACGGTTTGTGCAACTAGTGGAAAACAACGTGACAGGGAAGTGAGCCTAGAGGGTACGCCACTACGCAGGCTCCTGTCAGTTGCCTGAGTTCACGTTCAAAGGGGTTTCCTTGCGTCACTTTCACAAGGATATACAGTAAAGCGAAAGTCGGTCTGATTTTGAAAGAAACCCACTGTTTAGCTTTTAGCATTTTGAAAATAAATGGCGATTTCATCAACTGACATCCCTGAACATCAAACATAAATTAATAAGATTATATTCCAAATAATAGGTGAGGTTTGGTAAAAAGGAGAAAACACGGAACATAACTAGAAAAAACTAAACTAAGGAAACTAACTGCTACATTGTAGAAAGCATCTGGGTATCTAAAAATATAAATTAAAATGTGTTACAGTTAAACTAATAAGTAACGAAAGTAAAAGTGTAGCATGGATAACATCAACATTAAAACAATTTTAACATAGCAAAATCTTTAACATGAATAACAAAACATATTTATATTAACATACTGTGAAATAATTACATACAAAACATAGATTACCATTAATATAAAACATTATTTTAAATGTTTAAATATTGATTAGAAACATCTTCCACTCTCATTTGTTTTATCACTAATATTCAAACAAAACGGTGTACTAACAACACGCATGCAGTGGTTCAAATGACGGTGGAAAGGTAGGAGAACAGCTCTGCAGGACAAAAAGGGACACAGCTTATAGAAAAACATTTGCTTGACACCCCATCTCACTGTTGAACTGTGGTTTTAAAGAAACTCAAATATACAAGTATAACTGAATGGCCATGTTCAGCTTGAATCCAAGACTTGTTTTATTATGCATTTTTAAGAAACGTCGATCGACATATAATGGCGACGACAAATTATAGGCTACATTTACTTTCTGATATCTGATATTTCAGATATGTTTATAAACTAAAACGTATGAAGTAAACGTTTATTATTAAATTATTAGATGGGACAACTATGGTTGTTGTAGCTTGTAGGGTATATTTAAAATGTCGGATACTCCGAATAGTGAATTAATATATCTAATTTAAATGATGATGAAAATCCGCTTCTGCCAAACATGAATTTAAAATAGTATGAGGTTGGAATATTAACTCCGCATATAGCAATTAAAGTATGACCTGTGGAAGCTTTAGACTTAATTGACTACTGCCTTCAATATTTAAGCTGATATTTATTATTGGTTTGCACCCTCGGTAAAAAATTGTACCTATGTGACCTTATGTTTGAAATACCCACATAGTCAAAAATGTCGATGGGGTGCCGATAAACAAACATTCCCTCGATAATTGAAATAATACACAACCTTTCTTGAGTTACTACAACGAGTGATCAAGAAGTTCAAATGTTAAGTTCAGAGAGGGAAGGTTCGTTTTTTGGTAGGTGTGAAAAGTCCTTTAAACTGAAAAAAAAATTAAATGAAAACTATTAACAGAAGGAATGCAAGCAACATAAAATAAGCAGTGAAATTGAGATGTTGGTGAAATGAAAAGTAGCATGCAGCATCTATATTACTAACTATAGCTCAATACCATATTAGAATTGCATATAGGCAGTTTACTCTCCTAGATTCATTATCAACAAATATCAACAGTTTCAAAGTCCAAGCAATAAATAAATAAATATTATAGTTAAAACTCTAACCAATATATTACAAATACTAAATATACATTTTATGTATTATATTTATTGTTTATTTTTATTTATGATCCATGTAGCACCATTTAATCTGTAGGAATATGGTTCGTTTTATCCGATTCAGTGCTTCTCTATAGTTTGGTAATGAAACAAATATATTTATTTAACTACAGTATTTAATTATTTATAGGTTTACTTACATTTTAACCATAAATAAGACGATATAATTATATAGAAATAGTATAAGTAGTTTAACTTTTATTAATACAAAGCCACTGTTGCAGTAATTACTTTCGTTAAAATAAGTGAATAATAATAATAATAATAATAATAATAATAATAATAATAATAATAATAATAATAATAATAAAGGTAAGAGGTACATATGTTATAAATATAACTATGTGTGACTTTAATCTAAAAGCACAACGAAAAAACGAAACAGAATTAAGATAAAGTATGAAACTGAAATACATAAATGAAACAGATAAAAATAAAAACATAACTGATGGAATTAGAATATTAGAATTTATCTTACAAAAGATGTAAGATTTTCTGGTTATAGTTATGGCTTAGACATTAAATGTCTTTTAAACGTGTGTGAATCAAATAGTTGCACTGTGTAGTTAATGAACGAAAGAGAACAAAGGGTGAACTAAAATGTTAACAAAACGACTGTTAAGACCTCGATTGCACCTGTGTCTGTAGGCGATCCGTTCGGAGTTTCTTGTCGCGCAAGAAGCTGCCAGTTTTGTCTATTGTTTTCACAACCTTGATACAGCGGTTCCAGTTTTTCGTTCATCACATAAAAGAGCTGTGGGAAGCGAAGAACAAAACAACATTTGAGTTTGTGCCCCGTGAGCACGCGAACTCTGACAGAAACAAAATGGCAGCAGATAAAAGGATCCACAAGTGATGTTGGGCACTGCAGCCGTTCTGAAAGGGTAGGTTTGTACTCGGGAGCAGGAATACGACGGAATCTTCTTGACGTCACCTAGACAGAGTCCTCTGTCTCCAGGTCTGCTCGAACGCCTCTCACAGCGCATGGCCCCAGCGCTACTTCCGCTTGGCCAAACTGACCCTTCGACTCTGATTCATGCGGGGATGCAATATTGACCACGATAAAAGCTGTTACCGCACGGTTTGGTCAGTTTAGGAAAGATATACCAAATACGTATCTTTCCATTAAATCAAAATAATTATTATACTAAATAATTAATTGTAAACAATATAATTATATTTACAGTATCTACCGGTTAAGTCGAAAAATATTGACATGTGTTGATTATGTTTTGTTTTATACTGAGCGAGGGAAAGAAGTTTTTTTACTTAACGACGCACTCAACACATTTTATCTACCGTTATAGCGTCAGACATAATTATGCTTATGATCCATTATGATGAGAAAAGAAACCCGCTGCCGCCGATTAGCAGCAAGAAATCTTTTATATGCACTATCCCATATACTAGAGTACATATCACAGCATTTGTCGCACCAGTTGTGAAGCACTGGCTGGAACGAAACCTAGCCAATGTCCCATAATATGGGATCGTGTTTTATAGTGAAGTTAGTTTAAAAACATTATGAAATCAAACCAAAGTCTGGTGACCGTGTCATAACTCTCTGAATCCGAATATAGCATTAATCAGTGGTCGATGTAATTATCGAAAATATATCAACCGCAATGGGTAAATATTATACAAAATGTTCGTATGTAAAATACAGTTTATATATGCATAGGATAAAATACACGGTTTTATTTTATTTCCAAAACTGTTATGTATTCAATTGTTAATTATAGTTCCTCAAAATAAAATTGTAGCTATTACGTTTTATTATTGTTAATTTAAAATCTTTCTTTTCTACTATTATTAGAATTTTGATTAGTTTATTTTTAACAATCACTTACTAAATTCGTTAATTTTATAAACGATCATTTATTGATTAAGAAAACGTTTAACCTGACCGCACGAATGTAAAGAAAATAAACAAAACTTTGAAATGAAATTGAAAATTCAGCTTCTAAATTATTTACTGTAAAAAATATGTCCTATTCTCTATGCAACTGATGAACGAAAAATCAGCTATAAAGCGTTTTGTGCTAGGCACACACGTAGCACACACGTCATAATTCACAACATAAGCACACGCAATGTGCCACACGTGCTTGTCAAAATGTTCTGAAAGGTAAACAAAATGCATCAAACCAAACAGCAGAATATTGTCATTGTGATACACATACAGAAGGCAGACATTTTCTCGGGGCAGTTCCTAGTTTGCTCGTATTTTGATTTATTTACGATACCTGGCCACATTTTAACAACTAAGCTGCTACAAACATTTACAGTAACGGGAAAAATTTGCTATACAGATACCGATATTCTTAATTAACGAGACTACAATCAGTTTATAAGTATAATTAAAGAAATAGCTCGTAGGGCCTATATCCAACGATACTGCTATGGTGGCAATAAAGTCAATAATATCCCTTTAAATATTTCATTCGTAACCTTTTATTGTTATCAATAACAATACCTCCTTTAGCACAGTCACATAAACTGCCATTAGTAACCAGTACCATACGGGCTTTAAGACCATGTGTATCAGATGTATGACGTATTATTTACTAAACGAATTAATTTTTAAAATAACAAAAGAAATTCAAGATAATGTATGCCGTCTGTTTATCATCTAATAACATAGTCTGCCATGTGCTACTGTGAACTGCAGACAGTGCGAAAAAATATAAACATCAAAACGAAGTGTTAGCCGCCATTTCCAGAACCAAAATGTGACACTGCAAAGTTCACCATTTTCGTCGCTCTCCTCAGTCTGCCGGCACCAGCGTTGACGGTTGGCTAAGCAGCCGTCAAGCAGGGGGTGGAGTCGTGGCCACTGCTCAGCAAACATCTTAAAGCAAGACGGCCAATGCACAAGAAGTTACCAGAGATAAAGCAATACAAGTAAACAACTTCTAGCAGCCTACAGACCTAAAATGTTTAAGATGTGCTACTTTAATTTACATTGTTAATTAATAGTAGTTTGGTCAAACGCCGACCCTGTTGTCGAGTTTTATGACACAAACGTGATCTCACATTGCATTATTTTTCATCAGTCCTTAA
>JAUTBW010084299.1:0-10423 GCA_032361425.1 Peltospira smaragdina
CTCTCTCTCTCTCTCTCTCTCTCTCTCTCTCTCTCTCTCTCTCTCTCTCTCTCTCTCTCTCTGTATGTGTGTGTGTTGGTATGCGTTACAATAAATAGCTGGAATGTTATATGTACTACCGAGGAGATGCGATTATTTATTTTGAATAGACCTTTGCTTTTGAAATATGTGAATATCTTTGTACATCACTGCAATCAAATGGTCATAGGGCAAATATGAGAGAGAGAGAGAGAGAGAGAGAGAGAGAGAGAGAGAGAGAGAGAGAGAGAGAGAGAGAGAGAGTTACTTAACGACAATGAACACATTTAATTTGTAGTTATGTAGCGTCTCACATTCTGGTTACATATTTCATGGTGCTCATCAAAACTGACATAACTATCTTTAACAGCTGAATGGTCTGAATACAACTTCAGAAGGAAGTGTACTTTTTATGACTTTTCATGTATCATATATAATATAAAAAAATAAATAAAAGTAAATTTAAATTAAGAGTTGACAGCATTAATAAACGACCATGTGTACTTGTATTATATAGGACAAGACTTCTGTAATTATCATGTGTAAAATATATAACATATTTTAATAACATTACTTCCTAGAAGTAATACATAAAAAGCAAAACTCAATGTTGATCCTTTCACCCTTTGCTATTAACACTTAACAGAAATAACCATAACATTAAAAATGCATGGATTATAGATTTAAAAAAGGGAAAAAGAATACTATATATTAAATGCCGTATAAAACAGATTAACAATAATCTATATATATCACAGATTTTCAAACATTGCTTAAATTACTGACTCATTTGTGAAGTCAGAAACTGCCCTTCTAATGAGAGTTGTCTCTCTTTAATCAAGTCGCCCATTTTGTTTAAACACGTTCCAGCCATTACAGTCCCAGTCTCACTGAATGTCTTATAATTATTCTGAGTAGCCTCCCTTACTCCTTTATCAACAAGCGTTGCCTCCCTTCCACCAGGTGACTTGTGGTGGTGCTTGATGTGCTTGTTCCAGCTGGAATTGTCGATAAAGCCTTTGCCACAAACTTCACAGACGTAAGGCCTTTCCCCAGTGTGTGTCCGTTTGTGGACTGTCAGTGTTGCAGTCAAACTGAACTGTTTCCCACACTGATCACAAGAATAGGGCTTTTCTCCAGTGTGGGTCCTCATGTGTTTTGACAATGTGTCCTGCATCCCAAACCCTTTCCCACAGAGCTCACACACATAAGGCCTGTCACCTGTGTGAGTTTTGATATGCTGTCGAAGATACGATACCCTTGTAAACTGATCTCCACACAGATCACAACAAAATGGCTTCTCGGAGCTGTGGACACTACTCTTGTGGACTTTAAGATTGTTTGTGGTTGCAAAACCTTTCCCACAGACATCACACTTGTGAGGACCTGAACCCATGTGTTTTCTACTGTGAGAGAGAAGCTTTCCCATTTCATAAAACCCCTCTCCACACCATTTACATTTGTAAGGTGGCCCTCCTGAATGGTCGAATCGTCTTTTGTGTCTCAGTAAGGTACAGTACTGAGTGAACTGTTTCCAGCACAGATCACACTGGAAAGCTTTGCCTCCAGTGTGAGAAGACACATGCTGTTGTAGGTCCCTCTGGCAGGAAAATTCCTGATCACACATCTTACATTTTAAAGAACTGTCGGCTAAATGACAATTGGAATGTTCTTTCAAATCAACAAGTCGACTAAACCCTTCTCCACAAATATTGCAGGAGTGAATCACAGCTTTTGGATGCATTTTCTTTCTGTGCCGATTTAGTGAATGACCATGTGAGAATTCCTTGGAACATATTTCACACTGGAAACTCTTATGATCCGAGTGTGTTAGGAGATGGGCACTCAAGTATCGTGCATAACTGAACTGCATCCCACACTCATTACACTTGAAGTTCTTCACCTGAAGCTCTTCACTGTCCTCCATTTTCACATCCTCCTCCTCCTCAAGTTCCTCATCTTGATCATTGTTATCCATGTCATTAAATTCATCTTCTACATCCACGTTTTCAGGTTTTTCTTTCTTTTCAGATCCTTTCATAACCTTAGTGTTACTGTTTTTCTTTAAGCGTTTTGATCGTCTGAACTTTCTTTTTCTCAATCTTTTAGTCTTGTTAAATTCTGGATTGGGTAAAGATGGTGGATTTTGATTAAAGTTGGTTAATTCTGGTATGGTTTTGAGTTGCTTCAGATTCTCTGACTCTACTTCTGTGATGTGTTCAACAAAGGAAAACAGATCATTAAAGCCAACACTACAAAGATCACATGTGAACAAAGACTGTCCATTATGGAATCGCACATGTCGCTGGAAACTGCACAATTGTGTAAACTCTTTTTGGCATAAGTCACACTTGTACTGAGGAATAGCAATATTCTCCTTCTGAACATCCTGATCAATCTTCAGTGAATCATTGGTTTTCAGTTTTCTATCACCACTCTCTATACTTACACTATTCTCCTTATTGTATAACTCTGAGTCTGAATCCTTCTTTGTCTTCCGTTTTAATGGCTGCATGCCATTCTTACCTGATCTTTTAATGTTCCTGGTCCTGGTCTTTTTATCTTTAGAATTATCAGTTGGGTTAAGTTTCTCAGTTTTCATAATGGTTTCAGAACTCTGGACAACTAGCTGTTCCTTCTTTGAATCATCATTTGTTTCATCTGAAACTAAACCATCTGTTGCATGTCGACCTACAAACTCTTTTTCTGATATTTCAGACTGTTCTTTCAGATCCTTCTTCAAGTTGTCATTTGGCAAGACATCTTTAACATTTTTATCCATATCATTCTGAACAGTGTCATCAAACTGCAAGCTTCTGCTTTCCAAGATGGCGTTGATTTTCATTTTTATAGCAGACATATCTGATTTAGGTGATGCACTGGATGTATTGACATAAGAGCTTGTTTGAAGATAATGGTTACTGGAAGTGTTTAGCTGTTCCTGATGCTGTGCTAAGGATGATGGCTCAGCATGCTCTACAGTATTTGAAGAACCAGCATACAGTATCTCTTGCTCAGAAATGGATACCCTTCCGTGTGCTTCTATTGTTGAGTTAGATACAGAATCATTCAAACAGTTATCTTTAGTCACAGTGTTACTTTTATGTGTATCTGAATTTGTTTCATGCAAATCTCTGTTAGAATTCGTTATCAAAGCTTTCTCCAGGCTATCCAATCTTGGATATGCTGTCTTTGCATTACTGACATGCTGAGATTCAGTAGACCTACTACTGCAGTAACTGCTCTGATGGAAGCCAAAGTTGGGAGTGGAAGGAAACTGTTCCAAATCTGTTTTATTACCACATTGGTAATAAGAAACATGGCTGCCTTGCATAAGGTCTTGATATCCTTGAGGATGATATTTTTGGATGTCAGATCTAACATACATTGGAGAATCATGACTGGGAAGTCGTGGGTAAAAAGTCTGAGTTTGATTTGCATCTCTTGGAATGTCTACAAATTCTGGCTTTCCTGGATTAAACAGATGAGTTAAACCTATCTGCCCATTTTCATGAAAAGCAAATCTGTTATGATTTTCTGGAATATGAATCAAATTGCTACTAGATGTCTTTTCCTGCTGCACTGTATATCCATAATGAGCTTCTGACACCTTTTGCTGACTACTTGTACTGCCATCATTACTGGGGTATTCTCCTAATCCTCTAAGCTGATTTTCATCTGGAAGAACTTTACTCCTATAGCTATCGTAAGCTGCTACAAAAGGAATCATATTCATACTGGGTAATGTGACTATAACTCTGCCATAATCCTTTTGGCTGTTGGCATCAGAATGTAAACTGCTTGTTTGATGTTCTTCTGAACCATCCTTTGCTTGTCCTAACGCATAAAATGAGTGCATACTCTGTTCCACAATTCCAACAGATTGCTTCCCATCCCCATCAGTAGGTTCTCTAGTACCACAAGAAACAGGTACTGGTTGAGGTGGATAATAGCTAGATGCTATTGATGCATGTGGTTCAGAGCCGGAAGAAGGAACACCACTTGTAGGCAAAGAGAAAACTGTATTAGTTGAAGAGGTTGCACCAATATGGGTTACCAAATGCTTATACTTTTCATAAGTGCTATTATCATAACTACTTAAAGGTTTGTTATGCACAGATGCTGCAGAGGTTCCATATTCATGACAAGTGGCTGTAGAAGTCACATCAACTCTAGAAACTGGTGAAGACTGATGAGAAGGCAGTTCACGTAACACAACATCTCTTGTACTATTCTGCACTGATGCTATAGAAATATTTCCAAGCATGTCAGATGGCACTGGCTGTGTTGTTCTTTTATACAAGACATCAATCCCTGGTACAGAAATAGGCACTGTTGATGCAACATGAATCTGAGATGCTCTGGCAGCTGTGTAGAGAACATCCATGCTAGAAATCACTTTTTGTGGCTGGGTTTCAAATGTATTTCTAGCTGTGTTATACAAAACTTCCATACTCGAAAGAGATCTGGCAATTTCTGTTCCACCAACTTGAGAAGCTCCAACTGCTCCAACATTCAATGTACCATGCACAGGTACAACCATTGGCTCATTTGTATCTTTTGTTATGTTACTTCCAACAGCAGCCATACCAGATGAAGAAGCTGTCACTGTTCCCTCTTCATGATCATGCTGCAAATGGTAAGACTCATACTTTTCAGAATTAATATTTTTTCTTCCCATGTTTGAGCCTGGAGATACTTCATGCAATGGCATCAGTGCTAATCTGTTATAACTTGGTGCAGAAATAACACTATTTACAAGCTTACTGGACTCGTCAGAATGTCTCATATTTTTTGATGATCCTGTAGTCATCTGATTTTGGGACAGTCCAGGACTGTCAAACCTTTGATGACTCTCCTGGGCATTCTTATAGACTGGATTCTGCTGATCAAGATCTGGTGTTGGGACAGAAATCTGCTGTTCCTTATGTTCATTCTGAGATTCACTATACATACTTCCATCTTGTGCTATTTTGTTGGACTGATCTTCTCTACCAATCTGACCTGCATCATCCATATTTATTTCCTCAGCAATTCTAAAGTTGGTTTTACAAATGGAAAATCATGTCCTTTCAGCGAATCATCATTTCTGTAAAACAATCAAAACAGAACATTATATATTAAAAATAAAACATTATATTATAATGAAAATATCATATTAATTGGATGTAATAATCACATTGTATGAATATTTGTTACCATTATGTTGATATATACATTATAATTTAAGATGAAAGAAGACAAACATTTGGGAGAAACAGCGATTATCATATATATATATAGGGGTGGGGAAAAACAAAATTGCCAACCAGTCCCAACTATTGTTTAATACCCCCCCCCCCCCCATATATACACATATCGTAAATGATCGAATTCTTGTATGGTTCAAATACCGGTAACTTTTTGTTTATAATGAATCTGTGCATGCATTAACCTTGAATGGGTAGTAATTTTATAATATAAATAAAAATATGTGCACTAGAGAGAAAGTATTGTCAGACTGTGGATATTAAAGTTAAAATGAACTTTTCAAAAGTTTGAACGATACAGATTAATCTGCCGGAATTTAATCAACAACAAAAAAGTTTATTTTTCAAGTATACAACCTAAATATTAATGGACAATACAAGTATCATATATTAACTGGCTTTTCTACTCTTAAAATATAATTATGAGGCACACAGCCAATATTATACTTTGATACCACAATGTCGAGAAAACATGACTAACAGAAACATGACACCATAGGGAATTTGTCATTTCAAGTAAACAGTCGTACACAGCTGTGTAATTTTCACAGCAATACAATGGTATACATCAGTAGAATACATGTGTTTATCTGTCAGACATTTAACATTTGTATTATAATGAGAAATGCAAACATTCTCTTCTTTCACTGTCGTTAACCTCCATTGACATCTTTTTTCACTCTACGGCAAGCTGACCATGCGGTCGTATCGTGAATGTTGTTATTATGATGTCCAGCTGTATTTATTTAATTTTATTTGTTTATTCTTGATTGATCTATTGATAACTTCAGTTTGTGTATTGTTTATAAAAGTTACAGAAAAGTATTTATGGGACTGATAGCTTTAATTCGGTATGTAAATCTACAAAAGGTGGGACCGACAAAGTATTATTTTTGAAAATTTTATTGGTCCCGAAGACACTGAAACCATTCCAGACTGGTAAAATAGGACTTTTCCACATCCACTTCCGCGCAAGGTGATTCCACAATTTGCTTCCCGCCATGTAATCAAACGGAAATTAGGTCAAGCACATCGCAGGCTGATATTTTTCCAACAATATGAAGTAAATATAACTGCAAAGTAAGTAATTTCAATTTGTGATAAGAATCACTCGAAACTTGTTCACGTACACAATCAAAGTCAGAAAACCGGCTTACATTAATTATTTTAGCAGTTATTTCACTCCAAGCAAAACTGCTCGGAGTACAAAATTGCGACGGGTATTTTAACGTTAGGAAGTAGAACTAGCCTTACTAGGGGAGGGGGTGGTGAACTGGTAACAAACACTACAGTCTACAGGCTAACATTGACGTGGTTAGTGGTACGAAATGTCAAGTAACAACATTTAGATGGGATATTATGTCATCTCAAGGGAACAACAACTTATGTTTACAATTTTAATTTCGTTTTAAACGCGATTTATTACCTGATTTGCAGTTTTCTGCAAGAAGTATGCAAATAAAATAAACAAAGTTATCAAAAGTTTCCTTCCTCAACATTTCAGCAATCATTTCCGTAAGGGAGATTACTCTGAAATGATCTAAGGAAATGTTATTTATATATTCGGAACACTTCGGTTCATTACGGAAACACCAAGCGAACACCGAAATACAACGTACTCCAACGATAACCAATCGGTAATAATCGGCCTAACTGTCACTAAGCAACAGCTAGTTTCAACATGGAGTCGGGGGAAGGTGCCCGTTCACCTAATGATAAAGACCAGGGTATGACAATTAAGTTTTACTACACATAAAATAAACCCTACATGGCTTGAATTTATTTTAATGTACTTTCATGGCTATATAAAATATTTTGTGTTCTAAAAATAATATAGGTGTTATGTTTTTATAATAATGCTGTGCTATAATATCGTTGTAAACTTAATTTCACAAAACGGCAAACTGTAGGCCAGTATCGTTTTGAATTTAACCGATCATTCTTCATCACTTTCAATTAATTACAAATTAATTGTAAAACAAATTATTATTTTATGTAAATTAAACATAAAAGCAGTATAACGTTTAGGCTCTTGCCTCATCTGAGATGTCTATGAAATACTAGTATCTTAATGTCTTTAAATTAGTAATCGCCTTCTAATGAACCAGAATGTTAGGGTTTGCATCACAGTTTGCTAGTCATTCTGGCTCACATGTAAATAAATTTTGCACTGTGAATTGCTGTTACTGCTAACCAAATACTCTATAAACGTTTTTGCAAAAGTACCAGCATATATCTTATTGCTTATAAAAGATCCAGAAAACATGTAGATTACAAAATATCTTGGATGTTGAGGGTATTGTGGTGTCTATAACTTGCTTTCTATATCCTACATTGAAACTGCTAATCAAATTTACAGACGTGCTAATCAAATCAAAAAGTTATTAGTAGCAACTGTGAATCTATTTTTTCCCCTGTAATGTCTACAAAATACTAATCTCCTTCATTTAATTATTATGTCTATTAGATTCCATCATATTTTGTGAAGACATACACCATTGACACATATTATATGTACCAGAGATTATCATAGCACATACATCTTTAATAAAAATTTCATAAGGAAAAAAAAAAAAAAAAAAAAAGGAAATTCCCCCGGTTGTTTGTTCTTGCTTATTTGTGTAATAGTTTTAGCAGAAGTTAAAGTTATGTGACAAAATGTAATGTTGTCATGGCATGCTTTGTAAATATAGTGTTAAAGACTATTAAAAAAAACTACAGTAAAAAGCACACTGTTTATTAAGAAATGACAATTCAAATTCCAAATTTTCAGTCTATCAGTCTTCTTCAGGATAAACCATTACAAAAGACAAGAGATAAAGTAAGATAGTTATGTCAATCATGCCTGTGATGGTAAATATGAAGCAAATCGTAGTTAAAATGGGAAACTCTGAAGTGATGTAGATTTTGAATTGATGTACATTTCGATTAAATAATAATATGTAAATTTGTATTCATGTAAATTTTGAATTATAGCAAATAATGAAAACACAGATGAAGAGGAAACAACTGAAGCCCAGGAGGAACAGGAAACAGCAGACACAACAGATGGTGAGCCAGTTCCGGGGGGTGCCCAGGATGCTAGTGAAGTCAATGATCAAGAAGACACAACTATAGTTGACCCTGAAACTGGAGATACAGCTGAAGTGGAGGCATCAGAAACAGCTGATGTAGGTGATGAACCAGAAGTGGATACAACTGAACAGGAGATTGATGCCACAACTGCACAAGAGCTAAGCGTGGACGAACAGCCAACAGCAGAACCAAGTGAGCCGTCTGTCACAGAAACTTCTGAGCAACCAACCACTGAAGCATCTGACCAGCCAGCTACAGAAGCATCAGAGCAAGATGCTACCGAACCATCTGAATCTCAACAAGATGGAACTGGCACCACTGAACAGCAAGGTCCTGACACAAGCGAACAAGATGTTACTGGGGTCAGCGAACCAGATATTACTCACACTAGTGAACAGGATGGCACAGTGGTTCCAGACACAGTGACTGCTGATACAAGTGAGCAGGATGTAACTGCAGCAGGAGAACAAGGTCCAAGTGAAGCAGACGTGACTGTGACTGGGGAACAAGCAGCAAGTGAACAGGATGTACCGAGCACTACTGAACAGGATGAGACAAGCAAGTCAGAAGAGACAGCTACTACAGAATCTAGTAGCAAGTCGGAGCCAAGCAAGGAAGAGCCTAAAGCGGAACCAGCACAAGGTGAAGGTGAAGCAGCACAAGGTGAAGGTGAAGCAGCACAAGGTGAGACGGGTGAGATTAACTTAGGAATATATATTGACTCTTCTAAAGTGTCTTTGAAGCATGGTATATGGAATTAGTTTTATCTTAAAATCCTATTATGTGACTCCCAAAGTTTCACAAGAAAGATGAAATGACCCTGTATAGAAAGTGTCCACTGAGAACCGTGTATTTATATCTTTACAATTTAAAGATACATGTTTACAACACATAAGCATCGGTTATAATTGAAATTACTCCACTAACAAGGACTTAACATAACACAAGAAAGACTGATGTCCATAATCTACATAACTGACCCTGACCAAGTCAAGTCAGATCGATCTGGTTTACATGCACATTCAGCTGTTTGTAGTCCATGCCCATCTTGGGCACATGCCCCAAAAACCTGAGTTGTTTCTCCAGGACAGTTGGTTAGTAGTTACCGTGTTAGAGGTTAGTGAGAATTAAAAGGGTAAAGTGGGTTTACACCTACCCACTGGGTCCTTGAATTTATTCGGGATGGGAGCTGGAACCTGGATATGAATCCAGCACCTGTCAGCCTTATGTAAGATGCCTTATCCACTAGATCGTCAAGGCCAGTAAACCTGACCACTGAAATTAATATTCTTTATAGAATACCAGGGGTCTTATTCACAAAAGAGTGTAAATTTACACTTATATGTAAAGTAACTTCTACGTCTGATCATTGGCTGAAAGTAGCGTCTTTGACGTCATGGACCAGTGGTTAGATGTATACTTAGTACTAAGTTTCAAAAGTAAATTTACACCCTTTTGTGAATAAGGCCACAGTTCTATGCTTCATAAACATGATATTGTTATGTCCTTAAACATTAATTTTGTTGTAGGTGTGTTAGATATACTAGTTTCAATCACGTTGATATACAACTTAACAAGTTTCATGTAAGCTGCATTTGCTAAATGTAAGGTAAACATGTTAGGCAGGTGTTTTCACCACTAGGCTGTTGATGCACCAGTTATTAGCTACTTTAGCCAAATCTCACCACAATGGTAGCAAACTTAAGATCATATTTTAAACATATTACTTTCTTTTTTGTTTTGTTTAGTGGCTGAAGAAGGCGAGAAGAAAACTGATGAAGATGCTGATGAAGAATCCACAGAGCAAGATACAAGTAAGGGTGGTCATGTGGAAATCATGTAGAAGTCATGTAGAAGATACTATTCAAGCATTTAAAAACTATTTTAAAACACACTTGTCTCACTTGCCCAAGGAATAGTCTATGAATTATGGCTATAGATATTTCATCTAATACTAGATCTTATGCATATTTAATGCATTTACTGTGAATATCTAATTCGGTATTGCATGGCAATTTGCTACACAAATTTCATAAATTGCTACACAGTTCTAAATAATTTAATACTAGTTGTTAATAAAT